>BMAO01004115.1:0-66965 GCA_019973975.1 Trichonephila clavata
TTTGAATTATATTTTAATCTTGTGAGCCTATTCTCTTTTTTGTATATGACGTATAATTCAAGCTTCGTGGTTGTGTTATCATACATCCCCTCACTTGCAAAAAGGCTCTTTTGAATTACCAACATTATACTGCAGTTCTCATTTAACAAACGGTCTTTCGAAAATTCTGAAAGTCCCAATATCTTCCATATTTCTGAATGATCCTTTGCAGGTTTAACATTCATTGTCAGATTTGATGCTCATTTCGCACATTTTGCAGCGCAGCGTTATTACTTAAAATTCCAAAATTTTCACAGTATCGTTGGAAATAATCAAGAGACGCAGCCAAATACAAATAAAATATAAATAAATAAGTGAAGGATATGTTGATCTGTTTTTAAAATTAGCTTTAGGCATTTATATTCCTTAAAAATCATAAAAGTAGTTCAAATTAGTTTACATTTTTACCTCTCTTTAATGTGTATTTCAGTTTTTTTTAACTCTATTTCTGGTTTATTAATTACGCTATAATTTTGTTTCTAAATATTGTAGAAACAAAAAGTATTTATGAAATCTTAAATATAGTACAGGGTTTAATATAACCTCTGAAATGAATAGATGTATGTCTCTTTTCTTTCTTATTTAATATATATCAAAGAACTTCATCTTCTGCAAAAAGACTTCGATAAGTTGCTTATTAATTGTTACATGTTCCAAAAGTTCTCTGAAGGTGATGTTATAGCATGGTTCTATCTTCAGTATATTCCACAAGTTATTTCTTTGAGAAGTATATTTGTCATAAATTAAGAGAATGTGTTCCAAATCATTATTTTCTTTGCAGGTTGTTATATTTCCTTAATCCTTAATTCCATTTGTATTTAGACGATTATACATCCGTTATATTTTGATATCATTTGAATAATTTAGTCCATTTTTTAGACATTTCGATTTATTGGACGACACACATAGAAGACATGTTTACACAGCACAAAGAACATTACATAACTCTGACTCTACAAGCTAAGCAAATTATATCTCACAGATGACTTGCAGCGGTATCTTTTCATTTAACATTTAATTTACAACACAGGTATTACATATAAGATTATTCATTAATTGATATCTAAGCAGAAGCCCTGGAATTACATAACACCCTTTTATAATCTTCACTTGTATGTAATGAGATCTTTGAACTCAATTTTTACCCACTTTAAAAGGTCAAATTAATTCGAAATTTTGCTCACTTGTCCAGGACCGATGACAATACAATAACTTAATAATTTTGTTCCAATATTCTGATCAGGATCATCAGGATAAACGATTTTCCTTTTTCTAGTCCCATCCCACATCTGTCGACTAAAAGTTTGTTTAAGTTACAACTCAGTTTTTTTTTAAACTATAATTTATTTTACTAATAATACGAATACCTCGTGTCTTTTATCTTCTGTTATTGGTCCAATTACATATTATTTCTATGAATGGGATGTTTCCTAAAGTTCTGTTATATTTTCTGGTATTATAATTATCAATGGTTTTTTCCATTTTTTTTTCGGAAATTGTTAGTAGAATTGTTCTTTCAGGGGCAATCTAGTCAATTGAAAAATTAGATTCCTGCCTGTTTATTTTAAAAGATTTTTGAGTGTCCTGGAATCCAAAGAAAAAGAACTGGGTTTGAAATGTCAGTTTTTAATTCAATTGAGATCACGTAATTGCATTTATCATATGACTGTCATGAATTTAGCTAACTAAAACCTCGTGATACACATTACTAATACAAAACTTCTAACGTTCGATTTATTATAATGTTATATAATATTTTAAATACAGTAAAATCGCTTAACATGAAACTGAAGGGACTGAAATATTTTTTTGTGTTAAAAGATATTGCAAAAAAAAAGTTCCCATATATCAACAAAATTAAGTATATTACAGCGTATATTATTTACATAAATATGTATATATTTACTAAAAATCAATGAAACAAAAACATTCACAACAACTTCATGAAATTTAATACAAAATTTTAAAGTTGTTTGAAAACAAAACATTTATTAAGTTGTTGGAAAATAATATGATATTCTTCTTTGCATTGTTTTTGTAGCATCAAATTGTTCGATATCGTCCATTTTGTTATTCATTTCACCTTTAGAATGTGCGTCTAAATAACTGCGCATACTTTTCATGACGTTCCTCATTTTGGACGATGTGGGAACAGGAGCTGCATTATTCATTTCATTTTCATCGTCGGAATCTGCATGAATGTTGTTGTTTTTTTAGCTTTGAACAAATGCCTTTGTCTGCCATAATTGGGGGTGGACACACATTATCATCATCTACTGCAATGAATTCTTTTGATAACACAATAGGACGGTCCAATTCGGCTGATGTTTTCCGTATTTGTTCATTCCCAGAAAGCGATTTTCGTTTCGTTTTAAGGTAACCGACTACCCTAAAATCAGAACTTTTTTCAAAAATTGACAAATTTTTTTATGATTTTATTTTACATGCCACCTTATTAGCTTTATAAAAATATCAAGCTTTTTTATTTTCCATTCACTAGAAAAAAACTATAAGTGTTTTAGTAAAAGCAGATGCCATAACTTTACACAAGATGTCATACTTTAAAATGTTTTTTTTTTCGAAAAGCTCAAACGGAGACAGCGATTACTCAAAATGTATTAAAAATAATTACCTGAAACTTTTTGTGTATGTTCTGTATAACAGTAAAGTGTTTTGGCCTTCAGATTTATCAATCGCTGTTTGATTACAAAATTTACAGTCCCTTATGTGAATATAATCACTGTTTTTTTTGCAAAATTTCATATAATAACTAAGATAAAAAGCTCTAGTTTTTGTAAAAATTAAAATATCTCTTATCCTGAAGGTCATTTCAAAAAGAAATAGCAAAGTAATACTTCAAAATTGAAAGTTTGTTCATGAACTTTTTGTATCGAATGGGCCCCATTTATGTAATTATTTGTAAATTTTTACCTATTTTTTCCCATTTTAGTATAAATAATTTAGTTTTCTCTCCTTAATTTTAGCCTTTTTTTCTTAAAATGTACTAAATAAATCTAAAAACCACAAAAAAATCTCCATATCTCCATTTTTTTTTTTAAAAAAGTTGTTGCAAGTAGTTGGATACCTGAATAGAATAAAACTGCATGAGAGAGAAACTGCATGAAAATACGTAGTAGTTTGTCGGGACCGTTGTATTATTTCGTGGTAACCGATATTTCAGTAAGCGCTTTCTCGTTAAACATATTTCGCTGTATTCCTGAAACTCCTTGTACGAAGGAAGAAAACCGTAAGGTAAACAAGAATAACCAACCAATTTCTGAATGCTATACAAACAATATCGTTTATTCATACTCGTAATTGCAGCATCAATAAAAATCAAAAGTGCCGGTTTTTAATGAGTTAGGTGGGTTAAAGCAGGTCGATACGATCAGACTACTTCCGGTCAAACTACAACTACGTCGAGTAAATAAAAAAAAAATGCCGAAATCGGTCATGCGATTCAGGGAAATTGTCACGCTAGGTGAATTTAACTCTAGAATTAACGATGGAAAGATTTCATAATGCCCAATGGCAACTTAAGAAAGCTCTCTGTTGATGGCTCAAGAAAGAATATATTGTCACGTTAACTATCAAAACTAATATAATTAATTTTTAATCAAACGTTGATGAAAAAGGAAAGGCAGTGTTGTGAATGTAACTTGAAGTTAGCTACAAGAGGAAATTTAAACACTTTTTGGGGGGCATAATTATTAAAAGAAATGCTTAAAAAAGTTATCTGTTTTCGAATTTTGAAAATTTTCAGTTTCCCATAGTAGTATTTTGAATTAAAAATTTTTAAGCTCAATTATCTTCACTTAGGGAAAAAAGTAGATGAAAAAATTATACTGAATGGAAGACATATATTAGAAAAAAAATAGATACTAAGTAAAAAAAACTACTGGTGGGTAGTAAAATAAACTTTCTTACGTCTCTTCTATTTCAGAATTATGGAAAATCAAAATAATTCGATTTATAATAAACAAAATACAGACAGGACTGTAACAAATGTATAAAATTATATTTCTGAATATGAAAGAAAAATTTTAATCACATTTTTAATAAGTTCATTTGCACATAAAAGCAGTTCTAAAGAGAAATTTTCAAGCAGAATATTTCCATCTGAAAGCGAAATTATTTTTTTCTTTGGAGTTATAAAAGTCTATTTTGCGATTCATTACGATAATGTAGTAATTGCTACTATATGTTTTGTCAACTAACACTAATTGATAGAATGAATTTGAATTATACCTCAGAAAGTTTTATTGGAAAAAGGTCATGATTCTCCAATAATAAAATTAGATAGTCATTTTAACTTATGAAATATGAATTAAATATGGCTCATAATCATAATGATATCAATTAAATTCTCTTAAAAGTCTAAAAACAACATTTTTGTGATCAATAATAGTCAAAGTTTGTTCCACGGATACCTTTTATTCTTATATAATCACTCAAATTATCAAAAAGATCTGCAAATAAATGATAATATCTCGAAAATATACAAAAATTACTTACGTATTAAGTTCAACCAGCGTCGATTCTGCGTTGCAATTCTTTTTTCCGACTGAACAAAACATATTTAGAATAATTACAAAAGATGCCAACTTCAACAACATAACTTTAACAACAAACGATTATATATCAGCAAATAAATTAAGTAATCAGAGATTACTTAGAGTTACAGGAATTATTTAATTAAAGCAGACGATAAAAAAAATATGGAAGAGAATTTTCAATTATATCTAAAACTACTGAATAACTTAAGTAGTCAAAAATGAGTTCAAAATAAAGCAAAAAAATATTAATAGAGCTAAATATTTTACAATACGAAAATATTTTCTTTATAAAATTCAAAAGTTCTTAAAGACTATGCTTTAAGAGAATATCGCCTGTATATTTCTTTTCCTTCTCATATAAAGATAATCATCCCCCCCCCCCCGCACTTTCAATAAATGGAAAAATTTAAAAAATTAAATTCAAAACTTTTATATTTAGTTCCAGTTTTATATCATATTAGAAATTCTTGTGCTGGAAAAAAAAGAAAAAAAGAAAAATGTCTAATCGCGATATATTTAAACTGCATTTTCTTTCGCACCTATAATAGATTTAATTTTAGCGATTTATTTATAAAATGTAGCAATGAGCATTTTATATATAGATCAATAAAAAATGAAAAAATTGAGAAAACGAACAAAAAAGGGGGAAATAGAGGGAATGAAAAGCTTCAAAATTTAGCTCAAATTGTTTAAATTACGGAAACTTATGCGAATCATTAAATCAGGGGTGAGTAGTTGTTTTGGCTAGGGCATCTCGTTACGGAAGCGTAGGGAACCCAATGGCCTCACCTTTTTAAAATGATTACATTCACTATAGTTAACTTTTGCACCTCAGAAAAGGTACAAATTGTTCTATAAAAATGAATAAAGTTAAATAAAATATATATAGTGGCAATTTTTCTACAACTTATTTCTTCATTTCATATCATCTGTCGCTACAAGCACATTTAATTTTAGAATAAGTTTATAAGACAAAAGTACCCTATCACAATTTTCTACTATTTTTTTTTTTAATTGAGAGAGCTTGTTGAAATTCTCCTCGCATCCTGAAAATTAACGTCAGCTAACTTGCATCTTGATCTTCCTGCCAGAAAAACTTCTCACTAATGTATAACGGTTCAAATATACAACCCCTGGATTAAATAAAATTTTAGAAAGAAACCTAATTCCATTCTGTTTCGTTACGAAATTAAAAACTTGAGCTGCATGTATTTTGTTTAATGAGTGTGTACTTATTTAAACAAAATAAGAATCAAAATAAATTATTTTCAAAAACTTTTAAAAACAAGTTTTGAGTAAAAAAAATTTTTTTAATGCTAAAAAATACATTTTTATAGTTATGCAATGTGGATGTTAAAATACATTTATGATTACATAAACCATATTTTACACTTGTTCTTTTTATTGAAAAATTGCATATTGGCAAAATATATAAATCTGAAAATAGTCGTGGGAAAAAATTCAGATTATTTATCCATTCCATATGTACCTGAAGAAAGAGAGAGATTTTTTAAATTAGAGAGATATAGAGAGGATTAAAATTATAGTATTACACTGCATGTAAATTGAGTCATTTAACAGCAGTAATATAAAAAATTTTAACAAAATACAATTTCTAAGGTACATTTCAGTTCAGTATTTATCTGAAAAATAAAAAAATAAAAATTAAGAAGTCGTAAAAACTATTTGTTCGTGATATTAAAATGTTTCAACTGTTTTATACAAAGTAATTGATTAGCTATCCCCAAGTTTGTGATTGCAACACTGTTGACATTTCCGTAAATGTAGTTTGTATTCTAATACAGCAACCCTTAACGTCCTGCTAAAGTTGCGTACAACCAATGCCTCTTCCCTTTAAAAAAAGAAAAAGAAGAGAAAAAAATTAAAATTATATATACACATCGAACAATGCACGATTGTCATAAAGTTCCCTGTTGTCGCAACATGGTGGTTTTGATAGTTAATTGAAAATTGGAGGAAATTGTTTCCAGGACGTAATTAAAATACTTAGATTTTACATTGTTGCATTAGCTTTCTTTGTTGATTACCAATTATAAAATCAGCAAGAAAGTATTTTTATATAAAAATATTTTCTTGGTAAATTTAAAATAATTTTAAAGTACACTTTATATATTAAGAAAGAAAATGTTTTAATGCAATTTAGAACTGCCATGGGACAAAGCATTATAAAATATTCTTATTTATTAGTTATTATTATTATACATTGTGTGGAAATTTGCAGTAAAATATATATATATATATATATTCTAAAATTAAACATCTTTTTAACAGTAATTTTTCTGTCTTATTTTTCATTCATTGATTAAAAAAAAAAAATTCCTTTTTTTTTAAATTAAATTTTTGAACAATGTCTTACAAGTTATATATTCAAAAAATCATTTATCAGAAACGAAAAAAATTTTAAAACGAGAATTTTTTTAGGCCATAACAAAAACATCACGGATTTGGAGATTGTCAAGCACGTGTGCGAAAAACATGAGTGATATAAAAATTTTACCAATATACTTTTTCCACCTAAATTTATTATAGTAAGTTTTGATTCCAATATTTTTGATTATTTCATGTAATTTAAAAATAATGCAGCAAATTTTTTTTTAAAAAAATTTTAACACTGAAAATATTTTACCAAAAATCGTTTGGCTTATCCCGTCGCTATGTTGCTGCTAATGGTAACAGCATGAAGAAATTTCAAACTTAGTAATTTTTTAATTCAATATAAGCTTATGATTCTAATACTTATGTCACGAACTTCAATTAAAAATTTACTTATTTCAAATATGCTGACGAATTTTTAAAAGCAATCTCATGTTATGCAAGAAATTATTTTTAAAGCTCTAATTATGTTTCGTTTCAAAACAATGGTCAAATGGCAACGCTTGGCTACAGAGTGATAAATTTATATATTCTAATGTTGCTATGGCAACCATTTGTCTGGGGAACTTAAATGAAAGAAAAACAATTGTAAACAGATAATTTTTCTTTAATTGCCAAAGACCGCTTTCAGTATCATTGTTTTACATATCGATTTTATATTTTTCTTTGAAAACAGTATACGTAGAAGATTTTTAAACCTGCATTACAAAAACATAAAAATAAACCTTAGCCATATTCCACCACATAAATGTTCTCATCAACTACAATATATCACTGATTATATTATTCGAGCTGAAAGTATCAAGTGCTTTAGAATAAAATAATAAACCAATTATTAATTGGTATTAACATTTTTTTTTATCCCATACATGATAAAAGATATTATACAAACATCTTTTTTTATCCCATAAGCGAGGGGAAAAAAAGAGAAAGAGATTTTATATAAACCTAACTGTATTTTTAAAATGTATTTGTGGTTTTAAATATTTAAATTCTAACAAATATATTTCTTCTTTTTAAATAAGGTTTCCTTGTTTTTTGGGGTACTTACGTTTATACCGTCGACCAATTCCGCCAAATCAAAAGACGTCACTAATTCAAAAAAATATCGCCACAAATGCTGTTATCATTTTTATTATTGTGCTCGCAAGTGCAGGGGAACGACTTCCACAATTGGATTGTAAATTGCGGCCTTTTGAGACGTCTATTGATTTGATGAAATTGATCGATTTTATAATTCGTAAGTCCTTTTCATAATGGATTCCATATTGAATTTAGAGTATGAAAATTTAAATACAACTTCTAACTCAAGAATATTAGAAAATCAGAATTTTTCCTGGCTATTAATAAAAATCTATCATTAATGAATGTGATAACGTTCAAGCTCAAAAAGGGTTTAGTAACGCCTTTTTATGGGCAAAAGGCCAGCAGAAAACTTATCCTGGAGTAAAATTACATGAAGCAATCATTTTATACAAAGTAAATCATTTACAAGAAAGTTGCTTTTTAAAGACGCGCATCGGAGCTATTAGCGAAGAAACTCGCAATTTTAAACTATGATCAATTAACGAGGACGACACTTTACCACTTTCCATAGAACGCCAACGTGAGAGCTTAGAGCTTCGAAAACGTGCGCTAACCCCTTTACACGTTTGTCTTTAGTGGCATCCAGATTCGAACCCACAAATCAACAGGCGCAACAATGGTGACGAGATTACTAGACTACCCAAGCCAAATCAACGCATGTGCCAGATTATTTACATAAAATAGATTTTAGTATATGAATGAAATGTTGCGTTATTACGCTTGTAACATTAGGAGCATATTTTAATTAAATTAATAAAGGAATACATACGAGGTGTGACACAAAAGAAACGAGACTGATCCAATAAATCATTGTACTTACAGAAATAGTTCTCCGCGACATTATCACCTTCAAAGTAGTTCCCTTCAGCATTCACACGCTTATGTATTCGGTGCTGCCGTGGCTGGTAACAGTTCTGGAACGAAGTTTTTGGAAGTCCCTTTAGGAGATTTTCCGTTTTTGCCAGAACCTCTTCAACTGAAGTAAAATGGGTTCCCTTTCAGCAAGATTAAACTGTAGGAATTTTTTAAAAAAGTCGCATGGGGCCAAATCAAGTGAATTAAAGGATGCCCCATCACAGTAAAGTTATTGCTGCTCAGAAACTGCTTGACAAATAGGACCATTTGAGTGGATGCACATTGTCTTGGTGCAAAAGCCGTCCATCATCCCCCGATTCTGGCCTTTATTTCCTAATTTTTTCATGAAGTCTTTTTAGTAATTCAATGTAGTAGTGCTGATTAACACTCTGACCACTGATACAAGGGGGAACCCTCTCACACCACGAATTTTGCCAATGTTTTGGTCTGTAATCGCTCCCTTTGGGTGCCAAAGGGTTCACCATTTTTACAGTGTCAATTACTTTTGAAAACCGCTTATACCATTCAAGCACATGTGGGCGAGACAAAGTTTCATCTCCATAAGCCTAGGTTAAAATATGAAATGTTTTCGTGGCTGATTTCTTAAGTTTCACAAGAAACTTGATGTTGATTCTCTCGACATTTTCCCGGCAGAATGCAATTGCACGTGTTCACTCAATGACGCAGCTCTCCCAATTGGCGTGATCGGTTAAGGCGAAACTGGTCACATGGACAGATGAAGTGTGTGCGATGACGTCATCAAAACAGTTATTGTCAACTCCTCTCTTTTTTCAAGCTACTCACTTAGCCTCGGTTGTTGTTGTTTTGTGTCACACCTTGTATATCAGAATCAATCTATTCTGAGATATTCGATATGCTTTTGGTACAAAAAATTTACCAGCGAAAATGATACAAAACGCTTTTATGCATCTTCATTGAATATATGTTCTTTTTATTTATCCTTGTATATTAGCTACTCTAAAACTTTTCCACCGATGTAATTTTATATAATGGAAAAATACTACTTCCCTTTTCAAATCTGGACTATTGCATAGTATTGAAATCAGAAAAATGCATTCGAAGGGCAAACAACACCGGTAAAAAAAAAGAGTTTTTTAAACATGGATTTTCTTTTAAACTTCACATTGAGTGACATAATTTTTTTATACCTTAGATTTTAAGAGCGAAAGGGAGCGTTGAGTCAAATTGAATACATTCAAGAATTAGTTTCTCAATAATTTAATTTTACAAAGGGATATTTTAATTTTCTGCTTTCAATATTCAGCTGAAAGCCGGCTGGGTGGCGTAGTCTCGTTGGCGCGGGTCTTGTACGCCCAAGTTTGCAGATTTGGCACCGGTCCCTGTCGGTGGATTTTCATGATACAAAAAATAGACTGCCTCCATGTCGTAAGATTACGCGGCATGTTAAAGATCCCTAGAGCGCCAGATTAGCTTTGAGTGCTCTCGACAAATTCCTTGTACAATTTCGCATCCGGTGCCTCCCTCTGGCGTAGAAACTGGGTTTCAAAATTACTTGCAGCGATTGGTATGCCACCTATATGGTGCCACACTAAAAAGTGATACCAGCTCTCGGGGAATGTACTAGGTTTACAATGGTATTTACCAATCCGCAGTCGCAATAGAAAGAAAAATAGTCAATTATTTCACATTGTTAAACAATTGGAATTATAAGTAAAATTTAAATAATTAGTTTTAATCAATTAATTTTTATTAACTGTAATTAAATTATCGTATTATCATCCAAAACAATCGTGTATAGAAAATTTCATCTCAACTGAAAGCTTTTAAATGTGAGAAAAAAACTTTTAAAGTTTTGACCCAGACATAGTTGCAATGTGAGTAGAAGATAACCCATCAAAAGTAATGAAAGTTTTTTTGGAATTATGTTTTTCCCCAATCATTGACAATATGTCGAACTATTTTCTTAAATATTTAAAGACTCTCAAAGGAATCGTTCAAACAGAAATAAAATGGTTTCGAAAATCGGAGGATGTAGTTTCAGAAAAATCATTACTATTTTTTTATTTTATTTTGTTTTTGCTTTTCTGGATGCACTTTATTGAATTCAAATTGATGCATCTGCTCTGGTTTGAAGAGGAAAGTAAAAAATTACCACTACGCTTACGAATTCGGAATCTTTTCATGTGTGTGTGTGTGTACGTGTATGTGTGTGAGCTGAAGTTTATTTTATCCTGAATAAATCATGATCAAAAGTGTAATATAATCACCAGAATATATCGATTCTTCCTACGAGGACGGCACCTGAACTGGCACTCATCTCCAAACTTTCTCATCACGCCAACGGAAAGGGGTTTTAGCCTAGATAGATTTAACGAGCAGCAGCCCCTCCCCATGGTGGGTCTTCAGTGGAATCAGGGATCGAACTCCTAACACGTCGGCTACGAGTCCGTAACCATAACCACTAAGCCACCGCGGTCGCATTTCAATTTTAAGAGCAAAAAAAAAAAAAAATTGGGCAAATTCTCTTGCATTATCAATAATGTCGTCTTGAGACGTTGGAAGAGGGCCTCTATGTAGGGAGGTATGCAAAAGTTGGCCCTACCTGCAACCCTTTGGTGAATATATGTGTGTAAAGTTTTACAAAAACAATCCATTATTAAACAAAATTTTATTACCCATCCGGTATAGTGGTTAGTGACGCTGACTGCGGTGCCGTAGGGACTGGGTTCGAATCCCGGGGATGGCACGGATGTTTGTGTTGTAATCCTTTCTTTTTTGTGTTGTAAGTCCCGTGTGATTACATTGTGTGGTGCACGGGGCTTATAAATGTTCTCAATAACAAAAAAAATGCATTACATTTTAAATTTGAAATCTTGTAACTATTGCCAGTTGACAAGCTCAAAATTTCCAATTTTTCGAGGAATAAATCTGATAATATTATTTGACGTTAAAATTATTCGGATCATGATCTTATAAATGCCGATTCGAGAACGAGACAAACCCCCCTGGATCCGGGCCCAATTGGCTCATGCCTTAAAATAGCCCTGATTATCAATAGCTGTCAAATATTAAAATTATCTTTTGAACTCGATTTTTTAAAAATTGTTTCGTTTTCCTAAAAATCATATTCAATGATTATAAACCACGTCTAACTTAGGTATGTGAAATTATTTAAAATTGCACAGTCTAAACACATGATCTACAGTACATTTTATTCGTGATATTTGTTGTTCGTGATATTTATTGAATATTCATTATGATAACAAACAAATTTGTTAAGAATAAGTCGAAAAAAAATTTTTTGTTTAATGTAAATGGCGTTATAAGTTTATCATATTAAGCATTATTATGTTTTCAAAATTTAGCTTAAAAAAATAATAGTGATAATATAAATAATTTCGAGAAAAATGGACTTAACGTTTCATCGGGTAAAGTCCAAACAAGTTGGAATTTCTTAACATTTTAGAACTTCAATTTTATTTTAGATTTTAAAAAATTATGAATGTGTTAAAAAATATTAAAATTGTGAGTCCCACAATATTTCTTTTTACAAAATTAAACAAGTGTTAAATTGTGTGTGTTTTTTTTTTAAATCTGAATATAATTTGATAAGAAATATTGAAATTTTCTTATCTTTTTTTTTCAAATGATAAGTTTGAAATTAGTGTTATTGATATCACACTCAAAACTTTAATCGCTCTTTTTTTTATTCATCCTAAATCAAGAACTTTTCATTTTCCATTTGAAGTAATCACCACGTATGGAAATACAAAATACAATTTCATATACATACAGCCCCTCGAAACGAATCTTGAAACGAAAACGGAAATTCATTTTCGTGCGCCATCTAACGTCTATAACCTGAATTACTTTCACGCTTAGTTGTTTTATACTACCTCATTGACGGATGAAGTCAAATTGATGTTGAGCAACTTTTCAGCGCGTGTTTTGTTCACTCATTGCTGGTGTCTCCTGTTTACGCATTTGGCCCTCTTTCCTTTCTCACCAATCACAAGGGAGCTTTCCTTATCTCAACACCGGTATTTAAACAAGTGACTCTCAATTTTTTCACCCTGGGTTCGTGCAGTTCAGTTGCCGGTAAAACTCAAGAAGTGAGCGCCATGACGATTGACGTGTACCTTGCCTCCGCTAGCGGTCCATGCCGGGCTGTGCTTATGACAGCCAAGTATCTGGGAGTAGATGTCAATCAAAAAATGGTTAATTTGATGACTGGAGAACAATTAAAACCCGAGTATTTGAAGGTAAGTTTACTCTCTCTGAGGCGTTGTAAAATTGGAATTTTTAGCAATATACTAGCTAGAGTTCTTTGGTATTAGTGAACAAAAAATAAAGAGGGATAAATATGAGACGAGACAGTGTTCGATCGTCTTGAAATGACAAGTTTGATGTTTCGCATTCTCAAAAAGAAAAAATAAGTTTTAGATGACGCTGTCTTGTTTCTGGAAAATTTAACTCTTAGCATATATATTTGCTGTACAGTCTTGGATTGTTGTGGTTTATTTTTAAAAAACTGCAAATGTCACACACAGCTGCTGAAACATCATTTAAATCCAATAAGTATTGTTCAAAAAAATTAAATTTGGAATTTAAAGACAGTTTTCGATCGATTCAAGACGTTTTATTGAGATCGTAATTGATAAAATATTATCATTTATTATCGAAGTTTAAAAATAAACCACGAATAGTAATCTCGTTTTTGATTTGCTATCATAAGGCAAAGGTTAAATACACGAAAAAGAACTTGGAACTTTGAGGTTACATTTTTATATAAAAAAAAATATTTTCAATGTAAGAATACATTATATATCTGATTATTTTTTTATTCTATAAATTTTTCACAGTATGCAAAGTTTTCAATGTTAATATAACAGCAATGTAATAAATATGGTGCGAGTCAAATTAACATATGAGCAATTAACTACATTTGAAATAACGAATAAACCGTCAAAAATTGTGGATGACTCATTTTTCTGTGAAAAATCTTCCTCGACAAAAAAAAACTGCGAATAATTTAATCTTGTGTTTTTACAAAATAGGTTCCATGCACAAGTGTTCGCACCAATTTTCTCTACTATAGTAACCTTGTAAAAAAAAAGATACGAATTCTGCACATAAGAAATTTTTACATTTAAAGTTGGCGCTCTTGCCAAATTCTTTAGAACAGTGTTTCTGAACCGCCGGTCCGCGAAAAATATTTGCCGGTTCATGGATTAGTGCCAGTTATTTGAGTTACACAATTTTGTATCTGTAATGATTGTGCCACTAGTCCAAATAAACGTACCGGTCCGCGATGAAATATTAAAATGGCTTATCGGCTCGACTTAATTGGGTTGAAAAACTCTACTTTAGAATACATATGCACGTTTCGTACACTATTTTTCGAATACTTAATAATCATCGAAAATTTTGATTTATCATGTCGCTCAAATTTTCAATTCGTTGCAAGTCAATTATGTTACAATTAAACCACGAAATTCGTTATTTCATGAAATAATTGTTTCATAGATTGCTGAAATCTGTTAGATAACTAATTAAATCGCTTTCTATATGATAGAATAATTATTCTCGAATCGTTAAAGTTTCAAAAACTGTACATTTTTGTAATGTATTTTAAACATGTTTTTGCTTTCAGAACTAAGTAGCATAATTTCTGTAATTAGTTTTAAAAAAATCTAAATGTATAATTGCTCCGTATATTCTATTTTTATTACTATTTAGCAAATCTAGCGATACTGTAGCCTATAATATATTTTTCTTTATTTACCTAATCAATTGATCTTTCCGTTAAATAAAATGTATTTTTCGAAAGACATTTTGCCCATTTGTAAAACAACTGATTCTTATTTTGAAGTTCATCCTTTGTAATTGACTTTAACGGTTTATCAGTGCTTCTCAAACTTTCAATATCTGTGACCCATTGTTCAATCATAATCTTTATCGCTCCCCCCTCCATACAAATAACAATGTGCGTTGTATTCAATAATACTATATTCTGTGACGCTAAAGCCTCTAGTGCCACCGGCGTATATATACGTCTCGCTCAACTGGTGTGTTAAATGCCCCTGTCGTATGTCTTTCCGAAGTACGATCTTTTTGTGCACTGATATCCATAAAATTATTTCGAATGCTTTGGAATGCAATAAAAGGATCTTGACATTGTTTACAAAGGATTTACTTATATCAAAAGATTTCCTTATATATTCCTTTTCTTCCCTCGCAATGCATCACATATGCGCGCCTACGTAGAAAACGGTGGTATTGGGGTGCGAATCGAGTAACTTTTAATCGGCAGTGAAGAGATTATTTATAAACCGTATAAATTATCAAGATAAGTGTTAATTTTTTCAAGAAAAATTATGTGACTAGCTCATGGAGTCTCTTGTTCTTTGTAAATTTGTTCTTTCTTACTGTTGTTAAACTAATTATAAAAAAATTCATTGTACAGTAATGATACATTTATAAGTGTATTTAATTTTATTTTTTATGATGTCTGAATCTGTTTTGTAAACTTTCAGTAAATTTTTTAAAAAATCTTTTGCTTTCGACTTTTTAATACGCTCGCGCACCCCTCGTAGAGTTATCATGACCCCCTAGGGGGGCGCACCCCACAGTTTGAGAAACGCTAGTCTATCATTAACTTTTTTTGGAATAACTAGGCAAAAAAGTGTAAAGTTATCTCCTATACCATTTTAACCAATTTGGTTAGTTATTTCATAAAATTCTGTTCCATAAAATAATTGAATTATACACCTTTACGGTATGTAACAAGTATATTCTTTAGTTAAATTATTTAAATTATATATATATATATTATATATATATATATATAAGTATTTTTAAATTTCAAAAGATTAAACTTGAGATTTAAAGAGTTATATAGATTGCTATAAACATGCATGTATACTTTAAAATTTGATCAAGAAAGTATTTTTTTTTTTGAATTTGAAATGCTTTAATTTGAATATTTCCCAAGTATACTCAAATGATTAAGTGCAATAAATATGAAGAAAAAAAATTACTTTTTTCTTTGCAAATATTTTTTCCCTTATTAATTTTTTTTTTTTTGAAGTAGTTGTGATCATTTTAGAAAAACTGTTGGATTGCTGTTGATTTTTTTAAAATTTTTACTGAACTGTAACTTTACCTGAACAATATCTAATTTAATTTCCATTTCTTTCTTGCCGAAGTTCGAGATTATCTTCAATTACTGATAAGATATACAGATGAGGCGTTTCTAGCTACTTACTTTTACTTTTTTTAACAGTAGCAGAATTTAACCATTCGGTGTTAGACATTTTTTCCCTCCTATTGAGCTGCTTTTAGGAATAAATAATGGCGATTGATTTATATCTTTTTGCTCCCAGTGGACCATGTCGAGCTATTTTAATGGCTGCAAAGCATTTAGATATAGAAATAAATACGAAAAGTATCGATCTATTTTCAGGAGAACAGTTAAAAGATGAATATATTAAAGTAAGTGATCTGCTTAAACGATTAATCGAAGCTTAATATTTTGCTTTCATATTTTATTATTGGAGTAATACTGGAATACTTATCATTTAATTTAATGTTAGTGATGAAAAAAGTTTTCAGTGTTTGCGTATTAGCGTCACCGCTGCCAAATCGGCACCATGCAAGAATCACGCCATTTTCAAACAAAATCTAATTGATTGGTACCTTTTTAATATGAAATACGTAAGAATATTTGTTTCATACATCAAGGTGCGATTCGCGTGTCGCCAGTTTGGCTACGATGACGCTAATACGAAAGTATATAAAAGTTTCGTCATTTTAAGTTTGGAATAATTTTATTTAAAACATTCCCCTCCTTTATAAAAAAAAAAAAACTTTAAAAGAATTAATTTGATATCAGTTACCCGCTTTTGAATTCAAAATCTTGCCAAATCTTTGGCTACCAGTAATTTTCAATCCAATATGGCCGATTATGGTAATGTTGTGCCCCAACTTGGCGAAAATTTACTATTTGGAAAGCTCAGTAGCAGATGAAAATCAAATTAGTTGCATTTTAAATAGATTCAAAATATTGAAGCAAAGACTTCTCTTGGCCTGGCGCAATTTTCGCCAAGCGGACATTTTTTGCGAACATGCAAATATGCGCCAGTACAGCTATTTACTCTTAGTAATTAGTAGTATTAATGAGTTACTACTTAGAAGATGGTGCAGAGAAGATGATGGTGCAGCTCCCACTAGATTATGTGGTCATAATTTTTTCGGAAGCTTTAACAGGCGTGGTATAAAATTTAAAAGATCCCATTTCGGAAGTTGTCCTTGTCATCTAAGAACAATTTTAAGTCTTAAGATTGTAGAGCCTTGGAGTCTCACCGATCAAAACGTGAACAATTAAAGATAACTTCAAAACTTATGCATTGACTGCAGTTCATAACTGGTTTATCCATTGGGAGCTTCGGTCCGGGAAGCTGACCCAGGGGTCCGGATAAGCTGAAATTAATAAGATTTTCTGGTTTCAAATTTCGATTCGCTAGTGGTAAGGGGGCCTGTAGATCTTCGGCGCCTAGGGCCCGAAATGAGCTTAAGCCGGAACTGCTGTAGTTGCTGGTTGACTTCAAGGAAAGCTTGCTTATTACTTTTTTTCTGTGAATGTCTTAAAATTTCATAATTTGTAACATTTTGCTATAAATGGGGAAAACTATTCTATTAGGCTAAACATTCCAGTTACCAGTTGTATAACATAATCTAATGTACGCCCACTTATCCCAGTAATGGTATAATGTACTGTCTCTAAGAAAATCAAATGAGAGAATAAAGGATTTTCGAATGTTAATATTCAGACACTGGACAAATTAAGATCCGGTTCTTAAACGTTTTAGTTGGGTTTTCTTGAATCATACTTGTTGCTAATTAAAGTTGTTGCGTGACGAACGTAAAATTTTAGTGAATGATGGTACACTCCATTGTTTCTTTCTTATCGCCCATCCGTAATTCCAGTCTTCAAGGTCAATCGTATATTAATATCTCGTTCTCAAATTATTTAGCTAAATAGCGCATCTCTCTCGACAATGAGCTCTTTTATTCCAAATAGGAATCGCTTATAAGATCAAGAGTTGTTTTATTCAAAAAGCATAGTGCGGTCTTTGGACATTTCCATCTATTTACGTAGATCCTACATCAAAAAGTCTAAATTCGGGTCCGACTGTGTATTTATTTAAAAATATTAATTTTGGAATGGGAAATGTAAACATTGGAATTTCTTGAAGGGGACTACTATATTTAAGTGATGGATGGGGAAAAGAACTGTCGCATACCAAAACACATTGAGATTTTTTTTCCCACTTCATCAATCTGTTGAAAGTCAGCAAAGAAATCCAAATCTTTCCGTTCTTTAACATTTATTTAGATATTTTAAATACCGATTTCACGGAGGAATAGCTTTTGTAACGCTATTCACACTTGACTGGGATTCGTATTACTGAGCTCTATTTTACTTAAGATGGGAGAAACATGAGCAATTCTTTCAACGTTTTTGGTGGTGTGCTGTCGAGTTAACAAGGTGAAAGTATATTTTGTACATGTTATGTCAAGATCAAACGATGTATACGTGCATAAAGATAGCGTTAGAACAGGATCCAATTTGAACCCCCCCCCCCCCTATTTTTTTTAAATAAAGTGTTTAGTAACTATGATATTTTACGAAAAACAGATGAAATGAATTGTATTTACGTATTGTACCGTCGACCACAATTTCTTCAAAGAAAAAAAAAACATCGCTAAATACCGAGATATACAGCCAACAGTGGAAACCATTCCCCCACACGTTCCACACACAGTAATAAGAAAGATGAGCATTTGGCGACATTTTTTTAACTGGCAATGTCTTTTCATTTGTCAAAATTTGACGGTATGATACGTAAATACCAGACACGAAGTCGCTAAATCCCGAAAATTAGTTAGATTCATCTTTCAACATACTTTATGAATTTAAAAGCCACATTAAACAAATTTTAAACTAAAAATTGAAAGTAATTCACTTTTTTCGAAAATTAATATCTATTCATTTTATATATCTTTCCCATCAAAAAGAAATCTGCAATGACAACAAGAAAAAAAAACATTGTCCAGGTATACGTTGTATTTTTTAGCTCTAAAAAATTTTATATTAAAACTAACGAACTTTTCAACGACTTTTTCTAATTTTAAGCCTACGAGTAATTTTTAAACGTACGTTATAGAAAACTTAATTTTAAGCATACACTATCGCATACGTCCTTAATTATGGATAAAATCTGTTAGTTTATTTGAGTTATTTGTTTGAAATATTATAGCCACATCTCATTGCTTTAGGTGAGTTAGGCACCTAGTAGTACTAGTTCGTCATTGATCTTTATAAAATGTGCTAAAAGAGAATAATTTGAAAAATGTCCTGAAATATTTTAAACATAGGAAGAAAAATCGAATTACAAAATAAAATTGTTCGTTAAATAGAAAACGCACTTTGCTATTTGGAGGATATTTTGCAAAAAAAGATAGTAAAACGTTCTTTGTTCCAGGAATAAGTTTGCAAAATAGAGAAATTCATTATATATGTAGAGGTTCGACTGTATTTTCTACTCAACTTTTTCGTGTTCCGAATTGTACTGTGAAAATTCTAACAAATTTTCTGAATTGATGAAAGGGATAATTTTTAATATTTCCAGTTAACTGTAAGTAATTTAATAAAGAATGATTCTCCTGAAAGCACGCATACATATCGCTTCAGAACGTACTTGAAAACAGCTGTTAGGATGTGAAGTTTTAAAGAGAGGAATATCAATCATCATTTAACCATGGTAAAAAACGATGTCACCATTTACCTGTTATCAGTTTGACCTTGATTTAAAATTGATTTGCAATGCAATTCGTTTGAATACTGCTATGACTGCAATTATCAAGTTTTATCATGTTCTTTAATATTTCATAGATAAAGCATTTTTTGAGATGAAGTTTGATTTAAACTTTTAAGGTATCCGATTGCTTGCGACAACTTTTTTTTTAAAAATTAGAGATATGGAAATTTGTGAGTGGTTTTTAGTTTTGTTTAGTACATTTTTTTAAAAAAAAAATATGCTAAAATTAAGAAAAGAAAGAAATTATTATTAAATTAGGTAAAAATTTACAAAAAATAACAAACGCGGCCCATGCCGTAGCAAAAGCTTATGAACAAATTTTTCAATTCTGATGTGTTACTATGTTATTCATTTTTGAAATGACCTTCAGGATAAGAAGTATTTCAATTTTTACAAAAATTAGAGCACTTTATCTTAGTTATTATATGAAATTGCTTAAAAAAACGGTGATTATAATAACAAGTCACTGTAAATTTTGTAATAAAACAGTGATTGATCAATCTAAAGGTTAAAACACTTCTACTATTATACAGAACATGCACAGAAATTTTCAGTTAATTATTTTCAAAACTTTTTGAGCAACCTCTGGCCCCGTTTGAGCATTTTAAAAAAAAAACACATTTCGAGTAAAACGTTTTTTAATGACATATCTTGCTTAAAGTAATGGCATCTGCTTTTACTAAAACATTTGCAGTTTTTGTTCTAGTGAACGGAAAATAATAAACTTGGTATTTTTCTAAAGCTAATTAGATGGCCTATAAAATAAAATCATAAAAAAATTGTCTATTTTTGGCAAAATTCACAATTTTAGTGTAGTCGGATACCTTAATTACTTTATGCATTATTTTCAGTTCAATTGTCATTAAGTAAAATCAGTGGCGTAGCTAGTTGTGAATGGCCCCTGCATGACCGACTGCCGTGACTGAGCCCTTTTCTGGGGCACCTTAACATTTTACTTATTTTTGCTGACACATTTTGGGGCCCCTGAAATTTGGTACCCCGTATCATTGATACGGCAGTAGCTTCGCCCCTGAGTAAAATAAAAATGGAATGTCTTAAATCAATATCAAGGGGGGGGGGCATTCTCATTTAACAAAAGCCATTAGGTTATGTTTAATTTTTATTCTAAATTACTTTTTACATTAAATCATTACATTGTTGCATTACAGCATTAAATGAGCAATTTATTTTAAGTGGTTATTCTTGTTCAGATCATTCGATGCCAAAAGTGGTTTTTAAAATTGATCACGCAATACAAAACTAGTATTTCTGTTTAATTTGTGGATTTAATGGATGCGTTTCCTTTTAGTCTAACGAAAATTGAACGAAGATCGCAAATTAACATTTGCGTGACTGTTGGAAAAGTACAGCATCCTGAATATTTATTTTAAAAGTTCGTATAAATACCTGGAATTTCTAAGCCTGTTCGTTAGAAACGTCACTGTTTGCCAGTTAGTCGAATCGTTGGAACATTTTATATTTTGAAAATGGCTGTATCTATTTTGATGTACGATTTTCCTCCAAGTCCCTTTTGTAGAGCGGTACGCATGGGTGCGATGAATATGGGCGTAAATTTGGTTCTGAAGAATGTCGATATTATAAAGCTTGAAAACTTTAAAAAAGAATTTTTAGAGGTAAGAAAAATCTCGAGTTTTTATTGGGGGAGAGTTTAAGCTGCTGATGAAAAATGTTTGATTTTAAATTTTAGTAGTTTTTTAGCTATGGTTGCACTTTTTGTCTTATGGTCTTAAATCTTATGATCAGAATTAATTCAAAATTTATATTCGAAAGAATTTTCGAATTTCATTTTATATCTACACTTAAATTCTGTAACTTATAAATGCGAATGGGAATATTTTGAGAGGAAGTTTTCTGTGGACAACGTCTTGTTATACCATTCAGTTTTCAATCCAACAGAGACGAGGAAGATTTGAAAATAAGAGAACGAGGAAAATGTTTCAAATAAACTCTTGGGAAATCGAAACTAAATGAATGCTACAATTACCTATTGTTCAAAATTTCTATTAACCTATATATCTCGGTATTCTTTCTTCTTTCTTGTAAGGATTCTTTCGTCCAGTTTCTTGAACTTTGCTCTAGTTTCTGACTTTTCTTAATCGAAATACGCAATCAAACAATTCTTATTCGTCCAAAACGGTTGACTGATAGTAACACATAAATTTTTAAAAATGTAGCTTTTTTTCTCAAACTAAATGAAATTTTTTTTCATATTCATTCCTCAACAAAATCGAAAATGTTCCAAAGATGGGAAGGGTGTTAATAAATTAAACAACTCTTGCCGATTCCATTTTGGGGGAGGGAATTATTTTCAGTGTTATTTGAAATAAATTACAATTTGGCCGGCATGTATGAATTTATTAAGCAATTTTTATCAATTTGATAAAAATACTTTATGCAATTTTGAGAACAAAAACTTTTTAAGTGTCATGATCCTTAAACTGTATCTTGTTCCCTTGCATTTGTAATGCAAGAAATCGTATTATTTAGTATGAATAAGGACTTAACGTGGTGGAAGTGCAGGGATCCAACTCGGGTGTCTTCCTCGTCATATGACCGTCGTTCAAAAATATTAAGTCCTTCGCCAATAGCCCTCATGTTGCTTCATAGTTTGACAAAGATTAAAATCAAATTAATGACGTGATGGTTTCGTTTATGAGGTTCTTGGAACTCAATATTTAAAATATTGCCCTGAATTCGAGTATAAATTCCGTGAAGAATCAAAATTTGTGAGTTGCATTGCAACAACCAATTGAGTATATTTTAGTGTCAAATTGAAATTTACTATGTATCTAAGTATTTTAGGTCCCCACATTTGTATGATCATTAATAAATTTATTAATGATTAGCTGTTAATCGTTGTAAAATTGCTATTGGAACATTTCAGGTTTTTATTCATTTTATAAGAAAAATCAATACATATAAACATTAAATGAATGGTTGTAATAGAAATATGAGTTTGTACAGCTATAATGTCATTTATTAAAGCAACTTCGAAATTTCCATAAAATTCTGAAATGTACGGAAAGAAGATTTTAATCATTTTTGACCAATCGTAACGCCCCAAATAAGCCTCACGAGTGTTTTATCAGCGAAAAAGATTACCAAGCTACTAAAGCGCGCCTAACTTGATACGAGCATGAGTATTTATTTCCACGACTTGTTGCTTCGGTTTCATCCTTCGTTGAAATGGCGGCTCCCATACTTTACAGTTCCCCAAGATGTCCATTTTGTCGGTCGGTGCTGTTGTTTCTCGAATACACTGGAGTAAAAGTCGACCTGAGACATGTTGACCTTACTCTTAAGGAACATCAGACTCCAGAATTTGGCAAGGTATAATTTTGATTCTCGTGCATTGTTTAACTTTTTTGTTCGAGCATGCATTGAAATAGTTTGCTTATATAGCAGATTTATTTTGGCGTGCACTCGCCAGAATTGGCGCTTTCCCTTGCAAAATTTAAGCTGCAAAAAAAAATTTTTTTTGGTTGTATTTTATGAATTGCTTGTTGGGGTGTAAAAGTAAAAATAGATACTTTTGAGAATATTTAAAATTAAATTCTGCCTTTGGAAACTAAAACGTATTTCTAAATTCCTTGAGTCATCCGATATTTCTAATCTGTCGTGGGCTTTGTTATATTTTTTTGAATGTCATTACTTTTTAATATCTTATTCTCATTTAAACTTATTCCTTAATATGAAAACGGTTCTGATTAAATGAAGATGTTTAAGAACAAACGAAAAATTACCTTGATGTCTCAATTGATGTTCAATTGTTACTCTATTTAATCGAACACAGCAACTCTGCATTCGCTCTGGCATTGAACTTTTTATTCCCATAGGTAAATGAGATTTAATAGGATATTAATCGTTACAATGAAACCACAAAATAAAATGGCATCATTTTTATGTATGTGTTTATAAAACAGTTTTGTAGACTTCTTTCATATTTCGATAAGTCTCGTTCTGTACACGTATAATCTGTTATACAAAACTAAACTTCTTTTTTTGAATAATTTTATTTGTGCAAAAATCAAAACTGCTCCACTTATGTCATTTCGAGAAATAACTGGCGTATTAGATGTGAAATATATCTTTAAAAAAAATTTGATACGAACATACTAATTCTCTTGCTTAGTTTAATATTCTCTCATAAATTCTAGATTCATTTTTGCATTCACTCGCTATGTAACGAAAAAAACCGCCGGATAATATATATTCGAAAGTCTTTTCCCCTGTACACACACATTTCATTAGGCGAGGAAAGTAATTGTTTTTCCGTATGGACTTCGCGAATTTCGCTTATTCCTCTGTGGGAAATGGCAAGCGGCCAAAGAACGCCTGTTGACCGGTAACTACTGGGCGTTGCTCATTATTCGGACGAATGACCCTTCATAAAAAAAAAATGAAAGACTAGGAAGTAACTAAATGGGAAAAATCTATTCTTGGACAGCTGAGCATTTTACAATTTTTAAGGTGTTTTTGTACACTTTAGAGTAGTTATTCCTTGAATGAATAGTGAAATAGAAGGAAAAAAATCGGATTAAAAAAATTGAATCAAAAGTACGTTTAAAGAACTGTTTGAATGTGTCTTTTGATTCACACTGTTTTAATTCCAAGATTTTACTTTTTTATCATTTTAGAATCTGCAGGAATTCTTTCTTGCATTGTAAAAATGGAAATCGACATAAATAAGTGTTAATAAGGAATTATTTTAAGACAAATTTATTTAGTGATTTGTAAAATTTGAATTGTTTTTTGATGTTTATAAATTAATCGACTGCTTTTAATGGTTAGTTTTTCTTATTTATATTTTAAAATTGAAATAAATGCAGTAAAAACTCCATACTGATTTTATTCCAGAAATTTATTTTTGTATTTCGAGTATTAGTTTCTTCGGATCTGCTCGAAACTCAGAACAAATTTTTGATTTTAAACTTTTTAATATGAGACATTCTTTTAAAGAAAAAAAATTGATTATAGTTGAAATAATTTCTTTTGATTCTATGTGTTTTTTAAACTTGATAAAACTTTGGGAGAAACTGTTTTGAAAATTTTTTTTCACAGAACAATAAACAGAATATTCCTAAAAATCATAGCACTTAATGTTCTAATTTCTACTCCGACATCATTGAAGAAATACATAATATAAAAATCGAAATACTGCATATGTTGACTCATTCACCATACTAAGAACGAAAAGTAGGAAATGAATTAGGATTTTGGGTCAGAAGTTGATTTTATGTCAGCTTACGCCTTTGCGGCGAAACACTGGCAGAAAAAAATTGCAAGTCCTTTCTCAAGCTTGCTTATTCTTGCAGTTACGTTGGATTTATGTAATTAATATTCTGCGAATTGTTCTGTTTTGATGTTTGACCACTAATGATTATCGAAACTTAACATCGAGTGACCTGGTCACAAGTTTTAGTTCCTCGTGAACTTTTCCGGCTTCGATAAATATTGTGCATTTTTTAGTTCTGAATTCAGTGTTTATTTCGCAAGCAGGGATCCGCAACAGTGTTTTATTTTTATCTATATTGGTATTAATTTCTTATGCTCGTGCGCTATTTATTCAGGTATGGCATGAGTAACTGCACGCTGTTGTATAATTATGGGTCTTTCTTTTCTTTCCTGCAGTATTTACCCTTATTTTTAGAAGGAAAAACTATACTTTAAAAAAATAATAAGCAAAACTTTTGCAACTATTTGCAGGACTATTAATCTTGCTTTAAATTGGTGAAGGTCGAATGTATTTGTAAAATAAATTAAAGCATGGCTGTAGTTGGAAGATTAAACCTATTTTGCAAGAATTAAGCCCTTGCTGAGAATCGAATGGATTCGTCCTTGGGATTCTCAAAACGGATTCGCTAGAATTCGAGAGGTCATCCAGTTGGACATCAATCACATTAAGTATTGCAGAATGGTGCATTAAGTACTTTAAAATATTTTTTAGACGAGGGGAAAATATTGTGTGCAGTTCGTTATTTCGTTGCATACTTCATAGATCTTTATTTTTCACGATCTTTAAATCTTTTAGTGGGAGACGGGAGGAAAATGCTACATATAAACTCTATTCATTTTTTTCATAAATGCCGATTTATAACTTCGTTAAAACTTTTATTTCCTTTGGAGTTTCAAATTTACAGAATTCTTCGTGTTTGTGACACCAGATTTCAAAGAGGGAATCATCATAGCCTTGGCAATAGTCGCGGGCTGTAGGCTGGAGATCATATTCCACTAAAAAATAGTACGAAATAAATGAGATTGGATTTAAAGTTTTCAGAATCCTTGCATAAATGTGGAAGTCTGGAAAGGTGCATGTTTTTACCTTGCAATGGCGAAAAACTATGGACTTTCTTTAATGAAGACTTGGCCAATCTGTGCTATTTTAGTACCAAGTCATATAAGACAAAATCAAATGAGAATTATTCTGAAACTATTCTAAAAGAACTTTAGCTTGTTGGTTAGAAAGAAATCGTATACATAGCTGTAATACACATCGTATATTTAGAGCAACACTATTACAACGCATACCAATTAAAAAATGAATATTTCAGTTCACTCACTGAAAATTTTGCTTCCATAAAAGGATTAGCGCCAAGCGTTAGTTACTTTACAAAGTTTTCTAGTAGACAAGGAATTTTTACAGGATACTTAATTCTACAAACGGAACAGAAACAATTCCATTTCTTTTCCCTTTTATAAATGAGTCGGCTGGTAAACTGTATAGTAATAATTGATGCCGAGTGGTATATCCTTGTTTTAATAAAATATTTTTAATGCTTGGAAATAAATCGGCTCAAGCCAGTGTTCATTGTTCCTTATTATTCTTTTTGATAGTAGCAATGTAGAAGCTCGACGCACTACTTTATCTTTGTAGGTGACAGGGGGGTTTTCGATTGCGATTTTTAAACTGACTTTCTTTGCACAATTCTTTTAAGAACCAAATTGTCTCAATTGCAAACTGGATTTCAGTGATTTGATTCTTTATATTCGCATGCAAAATTTATATTTTGCGCTCATTTGGAAGAAAGTATTAAACTATATTGTTTCTTTTAAAAGATTTTTAAAAAAATCCATCCTACTCGTCTAGACTTTTTGAATGCATATCGTGATCTCTCATTGTTACGAATGTAGGCGTGGTACAAATAGACCCCTTTTCCACATAAAAAAAAGTAAAACTGGTCCATCTTTTCATTGCACATTTTCTGAGAACTTTATATAATATATATAATAGATGAACACACATTATGAATGCTTGAATACTTGTTTTGCTACGTTGGTAGATCCTGAAACCACCCTTGCCCTCAATATAATTTTTATTATTGAGAATCTGGCAATCCTCATCGTGTTTTCGAACTTTTTACGATTGCTGCTTTTTATTTTGTTTTTGTTTGCTTTCTGTGAGTGGGATTTAACCATTGTTGTTCTACAACCAAAATCCAAGAAATTTTCGAATGTTTAGTCGAACTTGTAGAAAACATCGAATCACTGAACCATTCATTCTTCGGTGCATGTGGAGATGTATTTCGAAGGAATCATTCTATTTTTCATGTGAATGCTTATTCAAATCTCCTACTAATGATCGGGATATGTTTCATTCTTCGTGCTTTTTCTTAATTAAACTTTTTCCTGACTGTTGAGTAGGAACTGGTTTGAATATCTCACACGCTTGAAGTATTCTAAAGCTCGAGTTCATGTTATAGATAAGGATCTGTCTGAAGAACTGTTTGACCTCCCACTTGCGATTCAGTTTATTGAACTTGCGAATCTGAAAAGAATTTCTACCTCTTGTTGCCTCCAATATACATATAAAGCAATAAATGTAAGAAACCAGTTTGGAAGGAAAAAATTTTGCCTCCGAGAATTCTTTCGGTATTGTATTCCCTTCTCGTGCTGGATTTATATAACAAATACGGTCGGATCACGACGAGTTGGAATCTCTTGTGAAAAAAAGTTAATTTACCATTTTTTTTCGTATGAATTAAGACTAGACAAGTGCAATAAAATAAGATCTTACCTCGCACGTGGACAAAATAAAATGAACTTCGCAGCAATTTTTCGAGCATTCGCGATTGCTACCTTATACTGAATATTGCTGAGGACTTGAATATATATATATCCTCTACATTCCTTTTTTAATTGCACTTATATGTATCCATTTGAATATTTAAGGGTCAAAAGCCCCCATTGTGACCTCTAGGATGTATTGAATTAACTAAATCGGATTATATGTACATATGTTAAAATGGTTGTTGACAAGTTTAATATTCTTTCGACAAATAATTTGGCTTTTAAACTAGGTATGGACCGGATTTTGTGGTAACATTATAACATTGACTTGCAATTTATTTGAACTAAGTTTTGAATGTGTGAAAGCTATTTGTAACGTAGAATGGTTTAAAATGTACTCTGTAAAGTAGAGAACGTTTATAAACGTTATTTAGATTTAAAATAAGATATAAGAGTACATAAAGTCTTTGAGATTATTGATTTCACACTTTATTGCCCTTTGAATAGTACTCTAGTATTTTTAAAATTTATCCATATTTTTTTTTCAATTAATCAGTTACCTAAATCACTCTCCACGAATCAACATTCATTATAATTTCCCTTGCAATTTAAGTTTTTTATATTTTTTGGATTATATAGTAGTCGTATCAAATGCAAGGGAGGTAATTTAAATTTCTGAGTGCAAAAACATCCCCCGAGGTTTATGAATTGTTTTTAAAATGCAGAGTGTTTTTCATCCAATTCCTAAGAGTTACCTGTATATCAGTTACTACCTGATTAGTTTACGGAATTCCTATCTAGTTTTCTTTTATCGAATGTCTTGCATTCTGCCAACATATTGAATAAAAAAATCGTGTAATTGACCTAATACTTATATGAATGAAAAGATGTCAGTCATTTCATAATTGAATTCATCCAAAGACGATTGGAATGAAGGCTATTACACTTTAAATCCAATTGGATATTTTAACAAGCCGACATGAATTAGAGAATGAGACCTCTTGGTATGCTCTTCTCGTCATTTTTCTTATTTAAGACATATGTCGCTTATATCCTTATACCATGTTATAATCAAATAAACAAATTACATGTATTTATGATTTTATATTCTTTGGCCCGCAGTTCGGGTTTAACGGATCTGCCATGGAGAATCTAACAATTTTTACATTGTAATAAATTCGATCAAATTAGAATTCGTTTTGTAGAGAGACTGATGCACGTTAAATATGTCGTGACTCAAAGTCCTCACATTTGTGCGGAAGCTTGGAGAGGGGTACACCTAGGATATCCTCCTCGTCACGTGAGCGTGGTTTAAAATTACGCAGTTCGTCGCCTATAAGCTTTCATGTTGCTCTTCATGAATAATCAGTCGACAAACTTAGATTGTGAAAAATATTCTAGAGATTTGTTTGTATTGCGGCACTTTAATAAAATAAGCATTTTTTATGAAATCACCGTTTTTATACAATTAAATAGTAATTATTTGTATGATTAGTCAGATTATAAATTAATGTCTCTTTATTATTTGCAGATGAATCCTCAACACTGTGTTCCTACCATCGATGACAATGGATTCTACTTGTGGGAAAGGTAAAATATTAGCTTTTCATTGTAGTTCTTTTTAGTATTTATTGAATACATGGCCAGGGACATCTTAAGGCATGGGGCATCATGCCTTAAAATATAATTATTTCCGGTTGCAAACTCCGAAAAACTGGGAATTTCGGACAATACGTCAACTGGCTACCTGTGATGGCCATCGTCCATGTTACAGGCCTAGGCCTTCCACCATACGCCGTCATTACTCGTTCAGTCAAATGGCGGCAGTCGGTTTAGCTGATTCGTACGATAAGGCATACACATTGATTTGTTTCGGGTTTGAACGAGTATCTGACAACGTATGATATGTACAGTTTACTTTTATGGGTTATAGGCGGTGCCTACATTTGTGTAAGGGACTCGAGGCCTTAAGACGTCTCTGTGTGTAGCATGCACATTGTTTCGCAGCTTTCTTATAATACATTTGAAATTATTGATTTTTTAGCGCGTTTTTCACGTAGAACAAAAGCGCTATTAGGACGCAAATTTCGTCTTCGTTCCATATTTTGTCGTACCTTTTTCTCAGCCAATAAGCAACCAATTGACCTCGGGTTTTCAGCATTTGGTCGCATTTGTGCCCTAGATGAGCCGAATCATATTTAAATTTTCCCATAGTTTTCCCGAATTTTCCTACAAATGTTCCTGAATTTTCCTAGTCCGGGCTTTTGTAGCTTCTGTAAAAAAAAATATTTTTTTTTGCTTTTTTATAGTGCTGATACAGATTTGTGTCATTATTTCTTTTCAGCTCAATAGTAGTACATTTAGAAGAGTGGTACAGTACACTACTTTCTGTTAGTAAAAAGTTCATTAGTTGCATTATTGTAAAATACAACATGTGAAAAACGCGCTAAAATTACTTGGCCATGCCAATGATTTTGTTTCATTTCTAAATATCATGGATTTGTATATTTCAAAATTTTGGTTAGCATTAATCTTTATATTTTTTTTAACTTTTTGTTAAATTCGTTGTTTATGTTAATTTGCGACTCTTTTCATGTTTTAGCCGTGCTATCCTGACCTACTTGGCAAACAAATATGCTCCTGAAAATCCCGTTTACCCTAAGGATCCCAAGGAAAGAGCAGTTGTTGACAGAATGCTGTACTTTGACATCGGTACTCTGTACAAGGCTGAAGGAGAATATTTGGTAAGAAGCGATTTAAAATGCATGAAAAGAAAGCAATGTAAATAACATTGATATTGTTATTTACATTACTTTGTTTTACTTAATTGATAGTTAATATTTATCCTCTCTTGTAATATAAAATTTAATCGGGCCTTTTGAGATTTATCGTTCAAATTCTTTTATAATAGAATGAGGCCGTGGTAGATTTTCCTGTATCAACTCTAGTGGTGCCAGTAAAGATCTATCGTGTTAACGAGATCTTGCATGTTAAATCTGTCGAGCCTCCCAGACGGATAGCCCCTCAGGGGGCTCACCTTTAAGTGAGTACGGGTGTCACAATCCCGAGGTGCCCTAGTGATCTTTTCCTTTTCCCACGGGGTTTACTCTCTTTGGTAAACATGGGCTTCACGAACCCGGAGTACCCTAGTGATCCTTCTCTATTTTCGACCCTCTTTCTTGTCATTCAATTCATTCTTTCTTTCTCTTCCCTTCTAGACCACAGATATTAAAACAAATGTTTGGCGTAGTATAGCCGAAATCGGCTCTTGCGCCAATAAACCCCAAAATCATTCACTCACCCAGATGGATATAGTAGCTATTGACCCTGATTGCTGTGCCGAAAAGCCTGGGTTCGAATCCTAGAAAAGGCATGGATGTCTGTAAATGTTTAGTGCCTGTAAATGTATAGTAATAACCCGATCACACCTGGGATTCTTCCCTTAAAATTAATATGGAATGGAGCGAAATCGTAAAATTGCCTGCATGGTGCCCATAGCAGCGGCTAAACGACAGACTAAATTTAGCCCATCCCCCTTGTCGCGATGAATTTCGTGGGTCTCGATCTGATGTTACTTATTCCACTCGATCGACAGTAATAACAAAACTGTTGAGGTTCAAAGACCTTACAGTGACGTGGTATGGTGCAGGGCCAATATCTGATTTCGTCCTCATTACTACACCGGGGTTCAGAAGTATAAGGTCCGGTAATAGCCCTCGTGTAGCTTCAAAATGTAACTTTTAATAAATAAGCAAGCAAAATTGCATGAGTGCTAAAGGTGTGATTGCGACATTTCTCTGCTGCCTATAGATGTTAAACTTTTTTTTAATGTACCGAAAAGCACCTTTTGATTCTTTACCTTTATTAATATTGTAAAAGGTTATGATGGAAATACTATATATAAAAACTCTCTTCCAATATGGACTTAATAGCTTTTTCCCTTTCATTTATTTAGTATCCCCAGCTGTTCCGAGGCCAGGCTGCTGATCCCGAAAAGGCCGAAGCTTTCAAGAAGGCCTTAGCCTTACTGGAAGAATTCCTCAGCAAAACATCTTACGTTGCTGGCAACCACATCACTCTTGCTGACTTCTCCATTCTTGCAAGTCTTTCATTTGCCGAGGCAAGTTGTCTTTTCTCTCTGAATTATTTCAAAAGGGATTTTACGAATGAAATACTTATATAATATACGAATAATACACTCGTATTCAGAAACTTTTTTTCGTATTATACCGTCAACCAATTTCACCGAATCGAGAAACGTCGCCAAATCGAAAGAAGTCTCCAAATGCTGTCATCGCATGCTATTATTCATTGTGTTTGTACATGCATGCGATTAGAACAGTTTCAGGCTGCATGATGCGGAATTTAACGACTTTTTATTTGATGAATTGGTCGACGATATTATACATAAGTAAATTTTTCTTAAATCTAATTTGTTTTTGTTTATAAAGTGTTAGTGATTGGAATAATGTTCTTGTTAAAACAAGACAAAGCAATTTCAAATACTGTAACCAATGTGGATTTTCTATTTTCAAAATATTAACCAAGTATAAAATCAAGTTTTTGTACAGAATTAAAGGACTTAAAGCTCCATTTGCTCCATTAGGTCTTATAGAATTTAATGTAAAACTTTATGTGCACTTAAATGTGTATCGCATATAACACATCACTCAATAAGTCCTGGGCCTAAATAATAAAACAACTTTTAGGCACAATCGAACTTTATTTATCAAGATACTTCTCTTCAAGAATGATACATTCAACCCTGTGCTCTTCAAATTTTTTAATACCTTTTTCCTAGAACGATTTGTCTTTGCCGAAGTTGAAACCTTTTTTTGAGAGCAATCACTTCTTCATTTGAGCCATACCTCTTTCCCTGTAGCATTCTTTTAAGATCTGCAAAAACTAGTAGTCTTTTGGGGCAAGATTTGGACTGTACTGTTGGTGGGAAAATATTTCGAAGAGCTTTTTTAAATGTTTTTCTCCATCACAAAGCAATGTTAACACACGGAATTCTTTTCCATCCGTAGTTTTTAAGCAAACAAAAGTTGCTTCACTAAAATCTCTAACTTTCAACTAAACAAGATATTATCGCGAAACTTTGACACTTGCCGTTTGAAAGTTAGTACTACTAGGTTAGACTAAAGAGAGTTAGAAGGTAGCGCCATCTATATATGTTAGTCCTGGGACTTATTGAGTGATGTGTTATTTAACTTACTCCACACTGTGACTCTTGAAGTTTTTATAAATATTGGCATCTTTCTTTTTGCAGGTTGCTGACTATAGCTATGCCGATTTTCCCAAAATAACTGCCTGGTTGCAGAAATTGAAATCGGAGGTTCCTTCTTACAAAGAGATCAATGACATTCCTCTTCAACAATTCAAAGATTTCTTGAAATCAAAGAAGTAAATTTGAGACATCTTCACCGTCATCTTCGTTCTTGCAGATGCACCCAAAAAAATGTTAATTTTTTAATGTTAAATAGAATCTTTACTTGTAACTATTGAATTTGTAATAAAAAAATTGAAATGTTCAGTGTCGGAGTTTTGTTTCATATTTCATTAAGAATGCTCGATGTCAAATTTTTAATTAATAAGTTAAAATCTTCAGCATGTATGTTTTTTTTTTTCAAACGGGCTGCATTTTGACACACAAACGGATACAGACGTGGCTATCAAATGCTATGAGAATTAAAGTTTGAGGTTCCAAAAAATGCTTAAAAGGACAGTGTCAAAAATACTCTGCATAAATAAATGCGAGATATATGTATGCTTCACCAAATTTCATATCAATATTTACAGAAATTATAAGTAACCGCTGTAGCTTTGAGGTCGTGGTCCCGAATTTGAACCCTGTGGCAGCAGTAGCCAAGTGGTCAAGGTATCGGTCTCGTGGCTGGCGTGTCATGAGTTCGAGCCCAATACCACTGAAGATCCGCCGTGTAGGGGAGAGATGCACGTTAAATCAGTAGAGAGCTCAAATATCCTCCCGTTGATGTGGTAGTTAGGAGAGGGGGTGCCAGCTCGCGTGTCTTCCGCGTCACTTGACCATGGTTCAAAATTACGCTGTCCGTCACCAAAAGCCCTCGTGTAGCTACAGTGCTACGTTAACATTCACTCACTCACCAATCATGGTGAAAATCAGGCGATTGAGGGACCAACTCCAATATCTAATCGTCATTTGGGTGAGGTTCAAAATTACTATTTAATCCGTCAGCAATTGCCCTTATACTGCTTGAACCTTTTTTGAACTGGCGCTCCCTTTTCTAGTGAATATTTCGATACCGCCCCCCTCCCACTCCAGAGAAATACGAGCGTTACATAATGCATGGCGAAAACAAGAACTAAATTTTTGAAAATACTCTATAATTCAATAGAATATATATATATTTTTAATTTTCTTTTTTTTCTGAAGCCCCTGATTTTTTTTATTTGCAAATCTGAAATAGCTATTGCCAAGAATATATTTAAATGTATAATATTATATATTTTAGTCGTTGATAGATATTGTCGGAATTGAAACGCTACTGAATTTCTTTATTTAAAGGAGAGGAGGAATCATTGTTTTACTTACTTGTTATAAGGTCAGGCAGGGGGTTTGATGATACGAATCTATAAACTATTGCTTTCTAAATAAATAAATTGACAGTTTCAGCCTTTAAAGAATCGCTCGTTAATTCCTAGTTTTAACATATTTAATTGTTTCTTGGATAATGTATGAAATGAAATACAGTAGACGAAACATTTTGCATACTGCTCATAGACTGCTTGAAAGGTACTTTTATATTAACATTTGAAGACATCAAATTTTTAACTTATGATAAGGATGAATTTGATGCATTTTATAAAATTGTTTAAAAATTGTTATAAAAGGAGTTTGTTCATATCAGGCTCGATTTTACTTAAAAATCTAAGTTGCTGCGTTCAGTAACATGGAGCCGTTTCCTCTTTTTGGTTACCAATGTTGCTACAGCACTAAATCCACATTCTGCTAAATATGAAGATGGGAATGCTATCAGAAATGATGAACAATCAACCACAATCCTGGGTACAGTTGCGAAATCGACTTCTGCAGCCAAAATTCTTGGTAGCCATCCTTGAATTTAATTTTTAATTCCTTATTTGTCGTCAGTTCTATTAGTTCTTCTAACTGAATGAACCTGCCTTAGGTTAGTTGTATGCATTTAAATTTTAAATACATACAATCAACATAAAGTAAACGGTATTAAAGTTTACTTTTGCTCTTACATAATCAGTGTGCTCTCGTAATCTTCTTAGACTATATTTGATTAATCTGGCCATGCCCCTCAATACCATCTCAGCACCCCCTAATTTACTCTGGGTCTTTTGCACTGCCTTCCTGAAAGCCTCAAACGCCCAAAAGGGGGCGGTATCGCCCATATTGAGAACCTAAACTCTACTCGGAGACGTCTTAAGGCATGGGTCAACTGGGCCCGGGGCCTCGCCTTCGGTGGGGGGGGGGTCTCGTTTTGCTCTCGAATCTGTCTTAATGTTATGATCCAGATAATTTTATAATGGGCAAATATTATTCCCGTACATATTCTTCGAAAAACGGGGAATTTCAAACTGCATGTCAACTGGCCAAATGGCAAGATTGTATTACTATGTGATGACCGTTGTCCATCTCTAGGCCTAGGCTAATAACATGAATAATTATTCGACTTATTTAGTTGAAATGCGGCCATCGATCGAGCCGGTTTGTGCTTAGGTTTTTGAGATTTGTGTGTCATGCACATTTATTTGTTTCAAATTACTGTTTGAACGAGTATTTGACAATGGATGTTATATACTGTCTACCTTTAAAGATCTCAAGTAGGGGCCCAGGACCTCAAAAGACTTTAAGGTTTCTCTGGGCCTAGGGCCTCAAAGAATCTTAAGACGTCCCTGGCTCTACTGTAACGATAATGCAAATTTTGTGAAGACGTTTAAGGTTGGAAGATTAAAAGTTCTCGAAACCTTAGTGCTGCTACGTTAATAAACAGTTGCACTAACTTGAATATTTGTAAGATGACCAATCGTCCTCCTTTAAGGAGGACAGTCCTTCCTTTATAGATTTTCTTTTTCCTCAAAAAGTGCCCTCCTTTTCAATAATTTAAAACTACAGTAGAGCGTTGTTTATCCGAACGTTTATTATCCGGAGCGTCAAATATCCGAACCAGTTTTTTTTTATGTACTGTTTATGAATAAGTTTTCAAACAGTGCAATGCTCAACAGTTGTTTCACGTGAGGCCAAAACTGACGGAAAAACCCAAGGTGATGGATATTTGGGGAATTTCAGTTGTGTGATTTGGTAAACATCTGCGTGGAATATTAGGTCAGTTTGTTTCCAAGTGAGGGGTGTATGCGTGCTCTTTTTTGAGTTGTGAACTGCTATGGCTTCGAATTCAAAACGGAAGCGCAACGTCTTTAATATAGAGACAAAACTTGAAATATTGAACCGTTTCGCGAAGGGAGAAAGCGGAGCGATGCAGAAGACTGTGGATTTCAAATGCTAAATGGTGACGTGATTGTGACTTCCGTGCAAGAAGAATCTGACCCTGTCGACGATGAAATGGATGAAGACGAGGACAACACACACAACAACGAAAGTAGCAAGGGTCCATCATATGCTGACGCGTTTTTTGCGTTAGGGACAGCTATGTAGTGGTACGAACAATAATCAGAGTGCTGTCCTACTCAACTACTGCTTCTCCAGAGAATCAGAGACCTTGCAGCGAAAAACGAAGATATACAATGGTACAGCGAAAAATAATTGATTATTTTCCACAATAATGGTAAAATTACGACATTTTGCACCTATTTTGCTTTTTCTTCAAGTACGTTTCCCGCATGTGATGATTTTCAATATTCGTATAGTGTCCGGTCGCATTCGGTTTTCGGTTATCCGAACAGTGTACGGTCCCAATTGATTCGGATAAACGACGCTCTACTGTAATCGGTTAATCTGTATTCTCAAAGATGCCAGGCTTAACTGTTACGCGTCTGTTTGAAGAAATTAGAACCCTGAATCTATATTTAAATTCTGATAAATTAGAACAATAGAAAAATCAACATGTTTAAATTAATTTAAAAAATGGGTGGATATATTTAACCTTTTAAAGAATGATTACACACCGGCTGGGGGGCGTGGTTGATTTGTCGTTGGCCTTCTGCACCCAAAGTTTCGGGTTCGACCTCGGCCTAAGTCGGTGGATTATCATGATGCAGAAAATCGACATAGGCCATGTCGTATGATTATACGACATGTAAAAGATCCCTAAAGTGTCTGTCTGGCTTGGGTGCTCTCGGCAAAATTAAATCCTAATACAGGTTCGCATCATCAGAGTTTAGGTGCCTCCCTCTAAGGAGGAAACTGGGAATTAAATTTACCTGCTACGAGTGGTATCCGCCTCTATAAAACAGTACTAAAAAAGAGATACCAGCTTCAGGGAATGCTCTAGGTCTGCAATGGTAAAACACCAATCCGCAACCCATCATGAAATTTTAAAAAAAATGAATCCATTCCACACACACATATGAAAATTTAGTTATTCTTGTTGAATTAACGTTGCGTTGCCCAGGAATTAATATAGCATTTGAAAGAGTTTTTTCAATTGGTAATGATTTTTGGACCAAGTGAGTTAACAAGATTGAATGCTGATACTTTAGCTGCAGCACTTATCGTAAAATTCAACATGAAGAATATTTTTCTAGCTTCGAAATGTCCGATATATTGACGAAAAAATACATTCAATGGAAAAATACTCATTTAAGTAAATAATAAAAAGGGATCTAAGCGTAATTAGTGTATTTTTTGTTTGAGTTGTGATAAAATGCTTCATATATTTAGATTGTAATTTTTCTATTGTGAAAAAAAACTAGTCATCTAAGTATTTAACAGAAAGGCCTGTATGACGTATTTCTAATTATAATAAATGACTTAAAATAAAAATATACATATTCCTTGGTTCAAGTTAGAAGATTTCATTTGCATCATTCTATTAAGTTAGAGAGAAAAATAAAACCTAAAACTACAAGATAGACATTTTTTAACACGCTTTTATAAGTTTCACTTGTATGTAACGGAATCTTTGCGCTCGATTTTTGCCCAATTTAAAAGGTCAGATTAAATCGAAATTTTGCACACTTGTCAAGGACCCATGACAATACAATTGTTTCATAATTTTGTTCTTGTCCAGGATCATCAGAAATAATGATTTCCAGATTTGGTGACTAATTCTATATACCACTTCCAGATATGGCAACTTATTGCATATTTAACGACTAAAAGATTAAGGTGCAACCCTTTAAAAGCGAATAAACTTGTGTTTATTACAAATAAAACAAAAAATTAAGTGTTCTTCATGTGAGAAAGGGGAGAGGGTTGCGATAGCAATTTTTTACCATAAAATAAACAATTCTCTAGTTTTTCTGAAAATGGAAATAAAAAAAAGACTCGTGCATGTGAAAAAAAACTAATTTATGTTCTAACTGCTAAATATTTTTATTTTTAATGCAATACGTTTAGAAGTGTTGATACGAATTAGCATTATAGCAATACGTTTAAAAGGTGATAATACGATTGACACTTAATATTTCTTCTTATTACACTTTTATTAGTTTGACCTGTATCTATAGAGACGAAATCTTTGAAATATAACGATTCGGGGCTCTTCCGAGGCCTCGCAAGGGGAGAGAATAAATACCCTTCGTATCCGTTAATTAATATCCATTGAAGAGCAAGACTAATTCTAGCAACCATGTAATTCCGGCTTCAAATATCAAACTCAAGGATAAATTCAACAATGAATAAATGATAGTTTAAAAAACTAAAAAAACACGCTTTTATTGTAGATCGAATGAAAAAATAAAAAATAAATTATAGTTTGAAAAAAATTAAAAAACACGCTTTTATAGTGAATCGAACTAAAAAAATAAAATAATAATAATTCTTAATATAAGAATAAAATGATTCAAGGGAAAATTAATGTCATTGGGGTAAAAGTGTGGGGTGCTTAGTACTACATTTTTACACTAACTCAGCATTTCGGAATAGAACTAGTAGGAAATTATAACAATTAATATAGAGCACCCCACGCTTTCACCCCAATGATATTAATTTTCAAGTTAATCATTTTTTTCTTATATTAAGAATTACTTTCTTACTTTTTAGTTCGATTCACTATAAAAGCGCGTTTTTTAAACTATAATTTATTTCTCATACAAGTACACACACATTTGTGATAAATTATTAGTAAGAGTTAACCCTTGATATATAAAACTAATAGCCGAATTATTTAATTTAAGAATAATGCTGAATCCGAATAAGGTTGGCATTTAGATAGCTCGTATGATGCGTAAATTACGATCATGATGTGTTTAACAATCGCAAGAGATGGAAATTTAAGATTATTAACCTACTTAATTCGATACACAGGAAGGTCTTTAAAGGACCATTGGCATAAAGCCAATGTCAGATAGTGTCACATGTCTACCAGATTTTGAGTGAAGTCCCCAAGCAATGAAAGAATGAGATGAGCCATTTAAGAGGCTCAATTATATTCTAGTTACACAGTCGACTCTGGCTAATTCAAACCTTCGATAATACGGACCTCTCGCTAGTTCGAAGTATATGTTCAGTCCCTAGAAAAACTCTTGATATTTCGAACTAAAACAATGCGTTTTGGTACACTCCATATTTCGAAGTAAAATCTGTGGCAGGCCAGACTACAACACACGATAATTTGAAGTTATCTTATAAAACTCTCGACAATTCGAAAATTCACACTATCGTGTAATAGTCCTGTAACAAGCAGTTTAGAGTTTACAAGTTTCGTGTTGTATTGTCTCTGCGTGTCTCCCGTGTAACGTAACCCCGTGGATGACCATCTGCGTGCTCCCTCTTCTTAGTGTTTCCCGGTTCATCAGGCAAAAAGACACTTTTATAGCTTTCCTTTTTCAAGGGGACAGCAGACCAACCGCACCTGTTGTCAGCCGTCCGTATCTTTCGTTTAACATGTGGCCTTGTTACACATGTGTTCAGAAAGGATGGTCTGTGATTGTGAAGACTATTTTTTGCGTCGGACTGACATGGCGATTTATGGCTCATTTGTGTGACTTATAGCATGTCGCACCAAATAGGGCAAGGGTCGGATTGGACCATGCCTTGAAGAACTAATGGAGTTGGGATTATACATATACATAATTATACATAAAATAAATTCATTATACATAAAAGCATGCTAGAGTTTAAAAAGAATTTTTAATGTCTCGTTTGGTATTAGAGAATTTAGATGGAAACTTAAAAAAAAGATATGATTTTTTTTTACATACATTTATTATTTTTAGAAGCAAAGAAGGTATAAAAATCAATAAATTTATTGATTATACTAAAAACAAAAATCTTCATGAAAATAGTTCAAAAAATCTATGAACATTTTGATTTTGTGAAATATTTTCTTTCCATTAAACTAAGCAAAAAAAAAAAGTATTTTTCATCATTTTCTTGGAACGTTTCACGCAATCCGCACTTGAAAATTTGAACCACGTTTCACTTTACAGAAAAAATACCTGTTTTTGCCTGAAAATTTGCATTTAGTTTAAATTTTATAACAGTGTAATAAATATGTAGTTTGCATAATAAAGCAACTTTTTTTTATATTCTTTTACTCAAGGTCAATCAATGGCAATTTACAAACTGTTGGAGAACTTTATTCTAGTGCTGCCATCTAGATTTTAAATGAGAAGTGAATTCGAATTTTGTTCATTAAATAAATAGCTAGCTTCATTAAATGTATAATAATCTAAATAATTAGATTGGATGTAATATATAATAATTATATTAATACTTATAATTTACTTATAAGGGTTGGAAATATAATGAACTGAACTTTGTTTTAAGAAATAAGTTCTTTCGAAATAAATATAAAATACTCTTCATTTAAAGAAAAAAAAGTTATAATAGTATGGAAAAAAAGTTTTTTTTAAAGCATTTTTCATGCTATTTATAGTACCAAAAGTATCAATTAGTTACAAAATTTTGTTGTATATTATTAACTAACCATTACCCACACGCTTCTCTGGGTATTTCATGATTTTTATGTATATATACTGTTTATATATATATATAAATTATTAATATCTAAGTCCTAGCATTAAGAATTCAATTGTATTGAAAAATATACTTATACCTGTAACTGTCGCCTCTTAATAATAAAAAAAAGGGCAGAGCTCATCTAATTTGTATTTTCTAAAAATCTCTAAAATTGAAGTGTAGAATGATGTTTGCACTTTCGTAACCCTATAATCAAGTGGATTCCCACAAAACCAATTTTCGGTGGATCTCTACTCCGTAAAATGAACATGCAAGCCAAATTTCAACTCTAAATCTAACAGGAAAGAAACGAAACTTTTACAATCAATACCCCCGTAATCCCGTTGAGAGTCGTTTTCCAAAATAATCATTCTTGGCGGATTTCAATTCAACAAAAGAAAAATGCAAACCAAATTTCATTATTAAAGTCCTTGTAGTTCGAAAAAAAAAAGGAATTTTTTTTGTCAGTACGCCCCAGTAGTTGCTTCCTCCAGGAGTTGATTTCCGTAAAATACATTCTTAGTGGATCCCTATTCAACAAAAGAAACCTGCTTAACAAATTTCAAGTATGCGGTTCTAACAATTCAAAAACAGGAATTTTTTTCTTTTACTCCTCTTGACCCCTCGCAACCCTCCTTGGGGTCCATTTTCGTTTTACTCTTTGTTAAAGGAACTCTATTCCATGAAAGGAACATGCCTACCAATTTTCAAGCAGGTAGATCTAATAGTTAAAAAACGAAATACTTATCGATTACGCCTTTGAGGGTCTCTTTTCACAAAACCCATTGTGAAGGGGAACTGTACTCACAATGAAAGGAATCTGCTTACCAAATTTGGAGACTAAGCGTCTAATAAATTAAAAATGGAAACATTATCTATAACGCCCCTTGAGCCCCTGCAACGACACCTAGGGGTCAATTTTCACAAAACACATTGCATAGGTGATTTTTAATCCATGAAAGGTTTCTGATTATCATATTTCAAGACTGTACGTCCAGTAGTTTAAAAATGGAAATAATTATCTATAACACCCCTTAAGTCCCGCAACGCCACTTGGGGGTCAATTTTCTCAAAACCCATTTTGTAGCGGATATTTACTCCATAAAAGAAACATGTCTACCAATTTTCAAGCAGGTAGGTCAAGTGGATTAAAAACGAAAATATTTATCTATAACACCCCTTAATCCCCCGCAACGCCACTTCGGGGGCTATTTTCCTAAAACCCATCTTGTTGCTGATCTCTACTCTACTCTATGAAAGGAATCTATTTATCAAATTTAATGTCTGTGCGTCTAATAGTTTAAAAATGGAAATAATTATCTATAACGCCCCCGCAACGCCCCTTGGGGGTCTATTTTCAAACAAACTCATTTTGTAGCAGATCACTACTCTATGAAAGGAATCTGCTTATCCAATTTCAAGTTTGTATGTCGAGTAGTTTAAAAATAGAAACAATTACTTATAACGCCTCTTGCGCTTCGAATTTCGCAAAAAACCTGTTCCTACTCCCTGAAAGGAACTCGTCTACCAAACTTCAAGTTTGTAGGTTGAATAGTTCCGGAGATATCGTGATTAGTCAGTCAGTCAGTGAGTCGCTTTGCTCCGTAAAAAATATAGTTTTGGAATATTTGTTCGGAGCACCTAGAACCCCAACTCTTGATTTAAAAAAAAATAATTCAAAAACCTTCGCGGGGATATACCTAATAATTTCCCAAATTTTCACGGCGATTGGATGTATGGTTTTTGAATCTATCGAGTACAGACATTCATTTTTATATATATATAGATAAATGCATAAGAAATATTTTGATTGCATGATATCTGAAACACATAATTATGTGGAATAAAATTAACGGATTGCATATAACAAATTATACAAAATCTAATTATATTAAATGAGGTTATTTTGCAAAATTTAGATCTGTATAGCAGTTAATGAGTACTACTTTTGAGTTAAATCGTAAAAAGACATAATAAAGAAAGTTGAAGTAGTTTCAGAAAAATAAAAATGAATTAAATAAAAAGAACTAACTTAGCTGTGAGGTCAGTTTTACTTTAAAAATTCAATTTACAATTTATTCAATCAAAATCCTTGTTTTAACAAATAATGTTTGTTTCAAATAATTTTCAGTGGTTCTACTCGCTTATAAGGCTCTCATTATAACTGCTTTACAGAAAGTGAAGCGGGAGTTTTTAAAAAGTATTTCTATGCCTTTTAATACAATGGCACAGGTCAAATCATTTTAGAAAAAGTCTCGCCAATTCCTCTCCCCGCTCTTCAAAAGACCCAAAACACTCTTAATACTTTCAACATTGTTCTATTCATTAACTCTTTTTTTTTTTTGTCTAGCTTCGTCTGTAATAAAAAAAATATGGCCATCTGGAAATCTAAATAAAAAAAAGGCATCTTTACATTAGTTTTATTCGTAATGTCTTATGTCTCGAAATTCCATTGCAAAATTAATTTTCTATTTTTACATAGATTTTCGTCAATAATATTCAAAAGTATTGTTCTTCATAAATTTTCTTAAATTTATCAGTTATAATTAGAATAAATGGAACACATAATTTAATCATAATACATGTAATAATATTAAAACTTGCTGAATTTAGTAAATTTAACCCTTTAAAACGAATTAATAAAAGCATTTGAAAGGTTAAAGATACAAAAAATAATTTTCATATTAAGGAATGTTTTTGTTAATATTTTTTTTTATTTTCATGATTTCTTTAAAAGAGATCGTTTTTCTGTCACAACAAACAAATTTCATTCCTTGTAATCGAAAATCGCAAAAAAGAAATCCGAAATTGTGTGTTCGAAAATCGGTTGAATTTTCTTTTTAGGATTTCTGTGCTATGTGTATCTAACAATTACCTACCGCGCAGTTAAAATATTGAGCTATTTAAATTGTTAAAAAATAATAAATACAAAAATATATGTAGTAAGGGCGATTTTTCCCTTTTAAAAAATAAAAAGGAGAGAAAAACCCTCGGAAAAATAAAAAGTTTTTGTTCAAGAAAAGATTAAGTTTTCACAGTAATTCTTTCCTTGAAATGTCTGATTTTTCTTAATCAATAGAATATGGGGTGAATGTATTGAAAAAAATTTATAAAATACTTTTTTGCGTCCTCAAGAAGAAAAAAAGTACTTTCCTCGCAGTCGGTAGGATTCGAACCTACGCGGGGAGACCCCAATGGATTTCTAGTCCATCGCCTTAACCACTCGGCCACGACTGCTGCGGGGAGTGGAGAGGAATTAGTGTACATAAAAGCATTTTTTGTACTAATGTGATACATGTTTGAGTAAATTTGTTTATGGCATTCATAAATGCGTTTTTAAAGCAGATAGATAAATTGTCTAATAGAAAATGCTTTGCAAGTTGAGAGTCAAAATAAGAGCTGCATGTAGAAAAGCCCTTTAAAATTGTTTAAAAATAATTTTGCCAAAAAGATTTTTTCCAGCAGATGCTTGGGTCAGCGTCCCTATCTGTGAAAATGGCTAAGTTGCTTTGCTGCAAATGGAAGTTTAGCCTTCTGTGAGATATTCGGTGAAAAGGAAGATCACAGTGCTAAGAACAGAAAAGGTTAAAAGCCACAGTGCCGATTTAGGCTAATTTCGGGCCCTGGGCGCAGAAGATCTAAAGGCCCCTTGGAACTGGCAGATCGAAATTTTTCGCAGAAAATCTTGTTTGGTCCAGCTTATTTTTTGGCCTCTGGGCGCCCAATGGATAAACCGGCACTGTGTATGAAGTTAATATCACTCAAACCAACACAAGGGGACTCCACTAGAACTTCCAGTTCTGCGATTCTGAAACAGAGAGCCGGAGAGTATGCCATGGATATTGCAGAAATGATCAAGACAACGAAAGAGGCAAAGCATTAACTGTCGTAAAATAGTTGCTAATGGTTGTGTGATTAACTTCACCCAAATTAAAAAAAAAAAAACATTTGGAATGCAGTTATTCTTATTTAGCACATAAAAATAAATGAATCTTAAAACACAGTACTTTATCCCTTTAGGAAAGCTCATCCATGATGAAGAATTTCTAAAAAGAAAAATGTCAGCGAAGCTTTATTTTCAGTTAATATGATGCACGAAAACTGAAAAGCTCCAAACTATCACCGAGGCACTGAATAAACCTTGTGTGAAGGATGTTGTAAATTGCATATTCGGTCCAAACATGGTAAAAATTTATACTATACAGCAGTCAAATAGCACTATAAGCAAGTGAATTCTTACAATTTTAGTGTGAAGAGCAAACTTATAAGATTGAAAATGTGAATTTTTTTAGCTTACAATTTGATGTAAATACCGACTTTGCTGTTCTTGTGAAGTGTCGATTTGAAATACAAACTGAAGAGAAACTCTTGATTGAAGTGTATGAAACTTACGCTGCGACGAAATTTTCAAAGCTGTCGACAAATCCGAACACGAAAATTATTTCGAATGGAGCTAGTGTTTGGATATTTGCAATGATTGGAAAAGTGAAGGAAGCCATGTCGAGGGTGAAGCAAGAAATTGGAATGGCCACTAGCATCAACTGAGTTATTTTTAGGTATTCTTTGGCAGGGGCGGCTCTTGGATCAATCCTTTTATCCAACAATTAACTGATGTCGACAACTTCTTAAATTTGGATACCTTTTTCCAACATATCTGAAAAACTAAATAAAACCATGGGTTATCTGCAAAGAAAAGGAGGAACACAAAGAAAACGAGAGCCTTGTGTTAAATAATTATATTTTTAAAGTGCGTTTAGGACAGAAACATTTTTTGCTAAGTTCCTTCGGTTGCAAGAGTTTGTCACAACAAATGAGATTAACCACAAACCCACTTCCTCATAATTGTTATTGACCACTTTCAAAGTTTGAAAGAAAAAAAAGAGCTTAGTTGATTATTTTCCTGACATTGACTCTGATATGTACAGTGCCATGATGAATACATTTACTTATGATCTAAAACATTAGCCTACAGGAGTGACCAACAAAGGAGCCACGACGAAAAAATTCAAGAGAACCTCGCTTCTTATTCATTTGGCCACAACTGCTTTTTAACCAAAGAGAACGAAAGTTGTATAATAAGTTTGGTAAATGTTGGTTTAAAAAAATGTTATCTAGAACTCAGAAAATTTATGAAAGACAAACTTATATTTACAAAAGATAAAATAAGTTTTACTATTAATGACATAAGCTTATTTTAGGATAATAGCTTTTACAGCAATATACGAGTATCCCGTATCACTAACCAGTCAATCAAAGGAAAAAGTTAACGATTCATTGTAATCATACAAGAAAATAAATCGTATACTAAGAATGGAAAAATAATTATTTGGTGGAGAGTCTGTTTCAGTGGGGTAGGCAAAGGTGGGTTTGGGGGTTTCCCCTTCTACTTGTTTTCAAATGTAAATTCCTCCCATAAAAGTAGTCTGGGTAAACCACTGGTTTGTTTTGTACCTGTGATGGGATTCAAAATGTTTAACAATTTACTCACTTCCATAATAACGATTTTAAGTGCAAAAAGAGCATTGTATGCTTCCGAGGAAACCTTTCTTTACAAATGCCATTTCAACAAGCTGATGGTTAAAAGGAATAAAAAATTTGATAATGATTCTGTCTAAATTGGTGAGGGATTCACTAAGTGATTCTTAGAGAAATAAACTAGTAACAAAATTTATAATTTTAAACAGGAATAAAAATGTTGCAATGATTTTTGTGATCCTTATTAAATTTCTTACTTTATTGTTAAATGAAATTGTGTGATAGCATCTGAACTAATTACTCATTGTATATTATGTTTACACTGAAAAAAAAATGAAGAAAAGGGAATTTAGTAAAACAATCCTAAATGCAGAAAAGCATTAGACACCAGAACAATGCCACGAAAAAATTGTTTTGAGTCTGTAGTAATTTACAACGAGTTTTTGGACCTGGTCAAACTGTTACAACTGAATATAACCAGGCCCATTTGATCAAATTAAGTGATGTTCTGGAGGAGAAAAAAGACAATTTATAAGCCAAGGAAAGCAGAAAGTAATGTTGTTGTATGACAATGATCATCCACGGACAGCAAAACGAATCCAAGAACTCATCTTCTCCTAAGGCTGGGAAATTGTTCAGCATGCAGCATATTCTCCAGACAAATTTGAAAGACCAGAGGTTCATGACAGTAGCAAATATACGAAAATGGCTTGGTTACTATTTTGCTCTGAAACCAACAAATTTTTATTGCAAAAGCATTTGTCACTACCCGATAAATTGCAAAATACCACAGATAGTAATAATGAATATTATCTTAAGAGCTGAAAAACAATTATTAAAAGATATTTTCACTCCCACTAATGAATTTTGAAAATTACTACCAATTTCAAGATAATGGAAAAGAACACATAAGAAATCATGCATGACATATGAATGAAAGTAATATTTTATTTCATAATATAGCATAAATTAACACATAGAATATAGATATATACATAATTTTCATTTTATTTACATTATTTACAAAAATTCAACTTCGTTTTAGAGTATATTTCATAAGAAATATCTAAAAGGGAAAAACTTGAAATGCAAAAATTTCAAACATTGGCATTATACAACAATACTAGGTAAGAAATACTGGATTGAAACGTCATCATGTAAGAGAAAGAACTGAATCATTTGTTGATGTGATATATCTAGAATTTAAAAAAAAATAATGATGATTACAATAAAATTACAAAATATTTATCAACAACAAAAGCAAATAATAAAAATAATTGGACATTTTTTAAAAAAATAATATACTCTTCTACTCTTAAGAGTCCCGTAGATAGAAATTCCAACTCTAAAACGATGAAAGCGCCCTCTTCTGGGAGGGGCGAATGGGCGTTTTTATAGGAAGGGCCAAGTACTCATGAGTACTGGTCTTAATGATCGGAGGTAAATAGTTCCTTCATAAAAGATAAATTATATGCCTTTTTTTCTTTATTTTCTTGACTTTGAAATAAACATTTTATTCAAGCAATTATTTTTCCAAATTTGCATTTACTTGATCCCATTTTCTGATGATTATGTTCTGACAGCTGTCATGATGAAAGAAAATGACATCACAGAATCATACCTCTTCTACAACAGTTGAGAGAGGGATTCTAAGTGCAAAGGGAGCTCGAGACAGGAACCCCCCCCCCTCTCTTTCGCCTTCTATTTTTGTTCTTGGAGGGTCCAGTTTACAACCAACTGACCCCTCTTTTACTGCCCACCCCATGGCAGTTTTCAATTACATGAAAACTGTGCCTGACATTCTAGTTATACAAAGAAACTGCTTTTTTTACGCTGTTTCGTTTCTGTTTTGAGGAACATCAGTTTTTCATTTGAATTTTATAAAAATATAAGTTTTAGTTAAGGCAGAAACCTTTATATATATATATATATTTCTGCACATTGAAAACAATTTTCTGTGATATTCTTCAATATTAAATTGCATCAAAATCCTTTTTTAAACAGTTTAATGACAAGAGAAATTTATAAATTAATTGAATGAATAGTGAAATGTGATTTAAATTATTCTCTTTCCTGAAATATTTCAGGTCAGTTCTTTATTTCCGATTCAGTTCAATAATTTTATTTAAAAACGGTTTAAGACATGTAACAAAAAAAATCTTATATAAATTTAATAAAGTACAGTGGCGTAACTACCAATGGGCTAGGTGGTGCCGTGCACAGTATCACCCTTGAGCTCAGGGGACCCTCGCGCCTTGACCACCAGGCAAGTCGAACTAGCGATAATTTCTCCCATAATTGAGATATAAATATAAAAGATTGTTACATAGCTGTAATCATGACAACTCCGTTGAAAGTAATTTCAAACTTGTAAGGAATTCCCCTAAATTCTTTTCCTTTGTTTATATTGTGTTGCGAATTTTACGTATTAAAAAAAGTTTATATTATTTTTCAATTTTTTTTCATTTTTCTAATTTTTACTTGAAAATAAACATCAAGTTCCATGAAATGTCTTACCATACATCTAAAAAAATCTACACAGGGAGCTATTTCTTCTTGGTCATTTTATTTTTTATAACAATATGATTCATAATAAGCTATTTTCCTGTTTCAATGTTTCGCAATCTGGTATCTGCAACAGACTGATGTAATTCTGACCCCCACCTCTGTTTTTTCGTGTGTTTTATTTTAAATAATTATAATAATTTTGTATTATATTTTCTTGTTTGTGCATATTCTTTTTATCATTTCCTATCTATCACATGTCAAATCGAACCTGGGTAATCACTAAATTCACAAGGAAACTCATATGCATACATGTAAGTAGTTTGTAGCTTTGCTTTCCTATGTTCTGCAGAGCTTGACACAGGGCTGATGGGAATCATCTAATATATTTTTAATTAATAAAACTCCACCAATATTCTCTCTTTTTTTTTGCACCAAGACCTTTGGATACCTAGCTACGCCCCTGATAAAGTACATTGAGTATTGGTTTTGGGACCCACACAATTTTTTGGAAGAACAGTTTTAGTGTTGGAATTTCTAATATAAATTCAGTTACAAAAAAAAAGGAAACAGTCTTACAGTAGTCGCATATGATGTGTAACATCTGACATGTTATACTGGTAAATACGCAATAGTAACATAAATCCTGAAAAAAATTAATCAGGTATGATTGAAAATAATTTTCTATCGAATAATTTTATCTTTAATGAAAATTTTATTTAATTAACACAAAGAGTCATGTAATTTTTTATCAAAAATAAATATTCTTGTTCAATTTGGGGAAGACACACACACAATAGACTTATGATGACTAAAATATGACACATATACTTGAGATTTTAAAGTATTTAATAACCTTTGAAAAACAACGTCAATAACAGTCCCACTGTTAGTTGTCGATATATTTCGGTTTGTGGTCATTTCGAGCTTGAGCTCATCATTCAAAAAAACTATGAGCGGACAATCGTAAAGTTACCTGACTCACAAACAGATTTGGTAAAGCAGTAATTGGTTCGGCCGTTTGTTTCTGAAAGATTTGTGTTCGTTGCAAAAAAACAAAAACAAAATCCCTGCTGCGTGAAGTTGAATTTTGTGCAATTCTTTTCGGCTGTACTCCTTCAGTTTTTAATTTTTTTTCTCACGTTTCTTTTGTTGAAAATCTTGCATACATTCTGCTTTGGATTTACCCATCTCGGCAAATCACAAAATCGTTTTAAAGCTATTGTATTCCAGATTTTAATTTCAATTAACTTTTTTCACCAATCATACTAAATATTTTTCTTATTTATCACACTAATGTTATATTTTTAACATCACAAACAGAAACCAGCAATATATTTTATTAAAAACAATATAAAGAATTTAAATCAGCATTTAAAACCGTGGAGGGTTATATACCATAATGACTAAAGATGCGAGATTCCCAAGTTCAAAAAAGGTCATGAAGAATACAAAGAAACTGTAAACTCAAGTGTCATTCTCGCTATCCGATCTTGGCTTAGAACAGGGATGGCCAACTCAAATGACCTTGCAGGCCACTTCGGAAAAACATTATAATCCTGCGGGTTGCAAACAAAAATTATATATCTTTATATTATATTTAGAACCATCACAAACATTTATTGGAATGAAAATTTAAAACGGAATGAATTATTATTGATTTCATTATTTTTCATCTATACAAGCATAGATAATTTATAATAATAATGCAAGGATCAAATATGTCTAATTCTAGCAATAGACAGCGCGATGGAGTTACAGGAATATAGTGTGATGCTGCGCTGCAATACCGCACACTTCTAATAATGTATTAAAACAGAAGAAAGGTAATAAAATAGAAACTGTTATGAAGTATATTTGTTACAAACCACTACATTAAAAACAAAAATATTGTACAAAATAATCATATTTTGTAATGAATCTCGAGGGCCGCAAAATTATTCAAGGCCGCGGGTTGGCCACCCTTGGCTTAGAATTACGAAGTCTGTCGCAAATAACATGTATGGCTCTAGAGCAGTGGTCTTCAAACTTTTTCAACTCAAGGAACCCTTTGAACTTGAAAGTGTTTTCGTGGAACCCCTAGAACTAGAAAGTGTTTTCGTAGAACCCCTAGAACTAAAAAGTGTTTTCGTACAACCCCATTCCAATCAGAATTTCCCATGATTTTTTTGGGAAAATCTGTATAATTCCTCAGATGTCAAACATTCAAATTGTGGAGTGAATGAATATTAACGTCACACTGTTCAGCTACACGAGAGCTTTTGGTAACGGACCTCGTAATTTTGAACCATGGTCAAGTGACGAGGATGACACCTGAGATAGCACCTCATCTCCTAACTACCACACTAAAGGAAGGACGTTTGAGCTCTCGACAGTTTTAACGTGCATCGCTCCCCTACACGGTGGGTCTTTAGTGGTGCTGGGCTTGAACTTTAAAATTGAGGAACTATTTGCCTGTATTTGTACTTGCAGGGGTGCATTCTTCATAGCGCATTAACTTAGAATTCATTTAAAAAAAAAGCATTGATGAGTTATCTTGAATAATATATGAAACACATGTATAAATGAAAATTGCAAAATGTAGATACTGCTTTCAAGACACAAATTTAAAAAAAAAAATTCTGCAATGTTATTTCTAAGTTGAATTTTCAGTGAAGGGAATAAAAATGGTATAAAAACATCAGTAGCAATAGTAAATAAATTAATTGAAATTTATATGTTTTAAGAAGAAACTATTAATGTTACTAAAAATATTCTTAAAATTATGAAAAACTTTCTGATTTATTTTAAATCAACGTCATATGGATCAATGGTATTTCATCTTCGGACTATTTGAATCTTATTTAAAATGCGATGATCAATAAATCCATTTAGTATGCGGAAACTTTCACAATATTTGAAATGAACAGCGGAACAAGAATTTAGAAAAAAGAAATACACACTTTTCTTTCCAATTCCTGAAATTCTGTCCTATATTCTTTTTTCGTTTAGCCGAAAGAAATTTTTTTTTTTTGAAGCTGCGAGGATGATCCATTTTTATTTAATAACTGAAATAAACTGTGCAAAATAAGTTTTAAAACAGCTGATATTCAAATAACTTAAACTTGGAAAAAAACACTGAATTTCGATTTTGGAGATATGTAAGAAAATAATGCGAAAACTGATTCACTTTATCCTGACAATTCAAATGCATTTAATAAATATAAATTGTTCATTTTAATTATTAATAAAATCTAACTTATTTAGTATATATAAATAATTTTAAGAAAGGTGGAATAAAAAACAGAGGATAGCTTTTTGTACAAAACGTATTTGTAGTTATTTTCAAGCACAGACTCAAACTTTCCTAAGAATGATGTAATTGTAAACAGTATCTTGAATGCCTATAGATTCTTAGAAAACAAGACCCATTTGGGGGGGGGGGAACATCTCTGTTACACAATCCACCAAAGAGTCATAAATTACCACCTTTCACCAAGGAACGCAGGGGAAATTTCATGTATCCTTCCGCAAAAAGGCGGAGTTGCAAGTTTACTTTCCCCTCATTCCAAATATGCAATGCTGACTTATTTAATTACTCGCAAATAAAATAGTTTAAAAATTTTAAAGTATATGCGTTTGAAAGAGCATAAAAAATAAATTATTTCCGCTTTTTTACTTTTTTTATCCAATAATTGAAAATATTTTTATGATCGTTTCAACGCACTAAATGTAAATTTTCAAGCTTTTAATAGATATTTAAAAATATTTAGAAATTTTTTTTAAAAAATCGAAATCAAGAGAAACATTACATTTTTTTGATTTTTAGGATGCATTTTGTTTCATACAGTTAAAAGCAATACCTTAGACGTAAATTGAATTATAAGAAACTCCATAGGATTAACATTACGCTCGGGTTTTCGTGGTGGCGTGTCACCGGAGCCTTAAGTGTACAGAAAAATATATATAAAAAAGGAATTTCCAAAATTTAAATGAGGCCTACAGCTATTTTGTGACACATTTAACTTAATTTATTTATTGTAAACAAGTATTTTCTATTACTCTATTCATTTTTATTTGAGCTATTTTAACAAAAACCTGATAAATTGTAATTTTTTATAGAAATGAAAACATGAAATAAAATGTAATTTTCCACATATAAATAAAAGTTTCAAAGAATAGATTGAACATTTCTCATGTAAATAAAGTGGTATAAACAGAGGGTTTGTGGGTTCACCCCCTCCCAGACAAATAGATTTTTAATTTACACCTTAGAGATTACGCCTTTGCGCTTACATCTACATGTTTTTTAGAATGTATCCCCCCTCCTTCCATACGAGAAGTGTAGGCCGCCATGCAAACATTATTTCCATTTTTAAACAATTTGACATGAAAGCTTTGAATGACATACTAAATATTTAGAAATGGTAACTACTTATTTTATTTACAATAACTTTTGATATTTATAAATATGAGTAATTACATTACTTAAAATATTATAATTACAGGGAGTAGATTCTGAAGATAGTTGATAATGAGATACATTATGTAAATTACTAACTTGTACATTTTAATTACAGAGCCTATATTAAAAAAAGGCATTTAATAGTATACCTTTTTCAGTCAATTTTGTGGTTTAAAGTCATTCTTTAAAAAACACAATTTTATTAATTTTTGAGATCTTAATGTATTTAAATTATTTTAACAATTTTTAGGATTTTTTAAAATGTATTATTATAAATTATGAAAATCAAAATTAAATATAATTTAATTTCCTTCTTGGAGATGCTTTATATGTGAAAATTTTTGCGAAGACATTAATATGTGGTAAAACTGAGAAGTAATAGTTCAAAATAGAGCTTTCATATGCTTTTAATTTCCACATAATTTAATTTTTAAAGCATTTTCATGATATTAATGTATACTTCTTTTCCTCACGATATTTTAAAAACCAAACATTCCTTAAGATAAAATTATTTATGAAAATAAGAAAGGAAAGATATAAAACATATCAAACACAAAAATATTATTAATAAAATACTTACTACAAACTACTTTGGCAGGATTAATTTGCTGTCCAAACAGAAATTGATTAAATTTACGTAAATCTATCCTGCATTCTGCTTTAAGCTTATCAGTTGTATGCGCAGAAACTGTAAATGAAGTTTTAAAAAAAGAATGGAGTGTGAGGAAACACATGTAGATTAATTAAAAAGTTTACTTTAATAAACATGTATTTTTCAATGCATTATGAATAATTAAGAAAATATCAAAAACTGTTAATCATAGCAAATAAATACATATTGAAATAATTTTTGTAACGTCAGTCAAATACTGTAAAAATATTTAAGCATGTCACGACGAATTAAAAAATAACACATACTGATATACTTAAAAATAAAATAGGAAACATTTTTAAGTACACTGAACACACTTCCTTATTTTCTCATAAAAAATATTCTTAAAATTTTCAATATTTAGCATAACACTAAGATTTCCTCTCAAAGGATTAAATTGTATTCTGGGGGAGGGGTTCTTTAGAAAATATATTTATAAAAAAAGTTAAACATTTATAATTAGGATTTAATAAAAAAAAAAAGTAGTAAAGATATGATATATTTATAACAAAAATTTTGTTTGTAAATTATACTGTTAAGAAATCTTTCATTTTTGTTTTTTCAGAAAATTGAAGGTTAGTAACTTTTATAAATCTTGAATTGTTAAACACAAAAACCACTCTTAAAATTCCATCTTTGTTTAGAAATCTATTTTTATTATTTACATATAATACTTTGGGACATTATAATCAACATAAGTGATAAGAATATGGTAATTTTAAATTGACAGCAATAGTGCATGATCTACAAGGAGGTTACTCAAAGTATTTGTGCTATGTATATGAAGCACACACATTACAAGCAAAAAGAATGATAGCTTTGCTGTCTAGCACAAAAAAAAAAAAAAAAAAAAAAAAATCATACAAATTTTTAGAGAATTTTCATAGCATTATCCTACCCTCATTACTAAACTGGGAACTTATGAAGACATTTGAGAAGACCATCAACAAAACTAAACATCAATTTGAATACTTATGCCAAAAGTTTCCACATCTAATAGAAAAAATAAAACAAGGATATGCATAGGTCCCCAGATAAACAATTTTCTGCAAGACAAACAATATGAATCCAATGAGCTAAATGTCTAGCATTGTTTCCTGAATATTAGTACACAATTTGTGAGCAACATGCAATGAAAAATATACATCCTGTAGTCACATTTTGGTGTCTTCCTAGAAAATTGGAACAGTTTCACTGATGAAAATGGTTTTTTACAATATAGGAGCATTACAAAAGAAAGATTTCTGCTGAATGATCTAGAGTGTGTGTGGTGGTGGGGACCACCCGCGGCCTACCTTGAATAATTTTGCGACCAGCAAGATTCATTACAACTTTACAAAATACGACTATTTTATACAATAATTTTGTTTTTAGAGTTTTTTTTTTTAAATAGATCCTATACCTGCTTTTATTTTATTATGTTGCTTCTGTTACTGCAAATTTGTTTTTTTCCCCCAAAATTAAAATTTTTCAAACATAGATTGTGCTCAAACTTACCAGACGAAAACCTGAAGATCAATTATGTTATGCAATGAGATCGACTAGCAAACAATAAGTTAAAGGGTTGGGAAACAAATACCTCACTTATTAAATAAATTAAACATTATTTGATCATTGCATTATTATTATTAAATTATCTATGTTTGTATACATGAAAAACAATAATAATATATCAATCTGTTTTAAATTTTCACTCCAATAAATGGATCCAAATCTAACATTAAGATCTATCTTTTTATATGTGGCTCGCAAGATTATAATGTTTTTCTGAAGTTGCCCTGTGAGGCCATTTGGGTTAGCCACTCCTGATCTAGAGAGTAGGTTTTTGCTGAAAATCTCTGAATATTTTTTAATGAGCAAAAGGACAGTGAATATAAAAAGGAAAGTACATTAATTGTTATTTCTGTTCTTGTATTTTTATAATATATGTAAAATGTGTGTGTAATTTAAGTGTAATTATGTTTTGTGACCCAAAATCTACAATGGACAGATATTTTCCCTTCTGTAAAATTTTCACCACATAATGTTATTAATCATTCAAAAATAATATTAATATTACATGAAAATATTTTTATAATTACCAGAAGTTAAATTTAAATCTTTGAAATGAGTGGTAATAGTCACAGTATCTGTTTCACATCTCAAATCAATCTCACCATCAGAAGATGCAAACATAGTCTGTAAAAAATTCAACTATTAACAAACTTTTATATAAATATGACATATTTTGGACACTAAATACAGAAAGTACTACTTAATTTTGCTCTCACTCAAAAAAAGTTTACAGTCAAAGAATAGGGATTGCTTTTGAAATATATTACATTTCTGAAAGAATCAACAGTTATTAATAGTAATTTTAAAAAAAAAGAAAAAAATTAGGAAACAAACAGAACTTAAGATGATAAGAGGAGAATTGTACTTTTCTTCAATAAACACAATTTTTATAAACAATGACAAATTTTCAAAATATTAATTTCACAGATTTGTGAATTATACCTTGGTTGAATTTAAAATATATATTTTCACCGTAAAATCTGGGGGATAACACGCACCTTATTTTTTTTTTAAAAGGGAACCTGAATTGTACAAGGAGAATCCTCTTATATTTTAAAGTCATTTATTTCAAATATTATCCCAGATTTTTGAAAAAATAGTATATTGTAAAACTACAATCCTCTTAAACTATTAGGTATGTCATTTCTTTTAAATAAACAGTATTCTGATCTATGTAGAAGTCTAATTTTTTTATACTTATCCTTTTATTTATTTTTGAATCTATCATTTTTATATCCAGCGCATATCGGACACCCGTAAATTTTGATCTAATTTTTCGAGTTAAAAGTGTGCATAATACGCTGGTTTTTATGGTACTTATTTTTATTTATCAACTGAAACATGAAAATAATTTAAATCTAGAATAAAGAAAAATAAACAATTGCAATGATACTGTAATTTTTGCTTCAATTTCATAGAGAATACAAATTTTAAAGTATTTAATAAATTTCTGGGGGGTATAACCAGAAAAATTTATAATTTGGTGATATAGTCTGTTACATTATATATGGAAGTAGCATGTAAGGAGATTTTGTAGTTGAAAAATTGCTAACATAGTTTAATTTTCAGCATAATTAATAGTAATTTAAAATTAGAAATATTTATATACCTGCACAGTTTGCATTTATATAGCTCACTAATTAGGGTTCTTGGTCATCAAGATTTTTAAAGTAAATTATAAAATGAGCTAAACACACTGTACAGTAAAAAGAAAATAAGTAATACAAAGCAAATGGTAAATAATTGCACAAGAGAGAATTCAAATCAATGCATCATTTACTTGATACATATTAAGATGAGACAAAAACTAATTACATCATGAAGGCTTAGGCTTTTTATCTGCATTTATTAATCGTTAATTTTTTTGGATGGTTGTCTGGACAGAGCAAATTCTGGTTCAATGGGGTCAAGATTTATGAGAGTATATTTACTTTATGTATATATATATAGAGAGAGTACTTTATATATATATATGACATTTTTCATCATGTACCAAATTAATTCCATACATCATAGATTATAAACAGATTTACAAAAATTAATATAAGAATACTTTTTTTTTGCTCACAAGTTTTCAGACATGTACATTTATGTAATAATAATAAATACATATTTTTGGAACTTATGTTAAAATGTACATTTTAAAATTTATTTACCATAAATGTCCCAATGTTTTTCATTCTTTCAACTACACTTCTTACAATTTTAAGAGATGGCATGTAAATAGAAACCTAAATTAAAAGAAAGCATTTTGAATACATTTAAAATAAGAAAAAATAATAATGTGAAATGATTAAAAAAACATTTGCAGTGACACTTCCAAATACATGCATGAAACTTTGATCTTTCTGATTGTCTGTGTTTCTAGTTTCAATATTACTTATAATTGACCTATTTTTGGCATACTTTTCAGAAAATATACATGCAGCAATGTGACTAATTCTTACTAACAATTACCACACAGTTGATTTTCACAATGGGATTGCAGTCACAGTTGCAATACATTCCTAAATATATCCTTTTTTCAACAGATGGTTACAAACTTTCTTGGGAAAATTTCCATTCCATGAAATTTAACTTTTTAGCCAGAAAAGTAAATGGATAAAATATTTTTTACTTTTTCAAACATGAAATTTAGAAAAGTTATTGTAATGTAGCGAAAAATAAATAATAAACTTTTAGTTTAAAGCATCAAATAAAAGCTTCTGACTTGGATAAAAATGCAGCTACTTGTATGCAAAATATCAAATTATTTCCTAAATTCTGTCTTTTTAAAAATGAGTTTTTCTTATCAGAAATGTCTTTTTATTCATTATATTTTTAAAAAGTACATCAGATTATAAAATTAATATTTAAGACGAATTCTAAATTAATCTTTAACAATAAATGATACTTATACATATTAGCTCATTTACTAGTACATCAAATCAAAAACTGTCACCAAATGCTGTGATACAGCCAACAATGAAAAAAATTTAAAAAACCAATTCCTGCACATACGTTAGCCCCATAACCTTTTTTATAAGTTATCTTATTTTCTTTTCATATTCCTTTGTGTGATATCATTTAACTTTTGCTAATTCTGTAAATAACTAATTTTTCGAAACCTTTACCAGTTTATTGGTGAATAGAAAAATATGTATCTACGCAATACAGATAATTACTTTTTATTTAATGAATTTTTTTAAAAACATATGCAATTTCTGAATTTTAAATTCAATTATGAGTAATTACACACATGAAATAGAACAGAGAAGTTTTGGTATAAATAAAATTTAGAGTAATTATAATTTTAACTTGTAAGTTAACCTACAACATCTACACAAATGAGCTCATATAATATGTGTTGCATCTAAAAATTAGTAACCTTAAGAAAAACTTTCTTTTTTTTTTGTAGCTCTTTTCAATATATCAGTGACTTTTTATGACATTCAAAAACTGAGAATAAGTTTAGCTTGGTTGTTACATTAGAAGTTTTATACACATGACTTGTTTGGATGCTGCACACATTAGGTAAATGTTTAATTGTTAATTAAAATTGGTTATAGTAACTTCAATGCAGAATTTAATCAAGCTAAGTTCATTTATAACAACAAAAGAAAACTAACTATTAGTATTTTCTATAGATGAGTATTTTAAAATTTTCCCCACCCAAACAATTAGTTAACTTATTGCAACATAATGTTGAAATAAAGAGATGAATTTACAAAGGATAACCAGAAAACCCTTATTTTATGAATTTCATTTTTATAAAATAAATATGATTCATAAACTTTCTATATTATATTTATATATAGCTTACATCAAATTGTATCATAGAGGGTTCTTGAAATTGTCCCCACAATCTCCTAGGAATCACTAAAACAGGTACATCATGAACCACAAAACGTGAATTAGAATGCAATGAGGGCTGAAAAATAAACATTACATATTGTTTAGGAAATTAAAAAATTGAGACGTAGTAATCTAATAAAAGAAAACATATAATGACACTTACTAATTCAACTTCTAAAGTAAGACAGGGAACATGTTTCTTGGTTAATTTAAGTTTAATAGATTTTGCAGCCTGGGCAGATTTGAAAGCAGTAATCAGGTTGTCTATTTGAAATTCCAAGTATATTTCATTATTTTCTTTAGATAAACCTTCCATATTAAACTCACAGAAATAGTGATCCTAAAAATCCAACAAAAAACATATAGATTTTCAGTCATGTACACCTAAAACTCTTTTTAAGAGTAGATATGTTTTAAAAATATATGTATAAATTGAATTTCTATATAAATAACTACACTTTTTAATTAAGTCATCCATTTTGCTATATTTGGAACAAAAATACTCTTGTTACTTCAAGAGTTTTAGACATGAATTCAGCTATTATTGCTAATTGTTGCATTAAGCTACTCAAATAATAATAATTCTCTATATGAAGATAATAATTTAAGCTCATAAAACAAGCTTTGTAACACATTCTCGGAGATTTATTGGATTATTAAATTTTCCTAACTGAATTAGTTAAAAAAATTGACATAACTGAAGAAAAATGTTTTTTAAATCCCTAATTGTATAAAAAGAGATTTGAACATAAATCAATAAACTTCATTCATAACATACAATAACAGATTCCCAAATAGTATATTCAACATTACTTGAGGAATTTCACACCACAAACTGGAGCCACCAGAAGTAATTCTTTCATTAAATGTTAAATACATATGAGATGGTACTATTCGCAAAACAGCTATTTTTGTCAATTTTCCAACTGTATTCAAAATTCCTAAAAATAAAATAAAAATAATTTAAAATTGAACAGTTTGAATTACATTAATATTACAGTGACTAAAAGGTTAAATGAACATGATGTATTTTTAATAAAAATTTATAACTAAAATATAAATTTTCATGCAATATGAAACCATAATTTGAATATTAATAGAAAACATAGTATTCAGTTTTCATTTTGGTCTATTCAGAAAAATAGTCTATGTTTAAAATATTTTCTGCTTAGTAATGCACTATTATTCAGTTTAAATATCACAAAAAATTGTAATTTTTCTTTAAATTTGTGAAAAAATATTTATCTTCAAATATATGCTGAAGATAGCATCAAAAAAGTGAAACTAGAACTTAAAATGATTTATAAAAAATAAGCTTCTTAAATTTTGTAAATAATGAAAATTTAAGAAAAATAAAAAGACATAATATTAAAAAAAGTGATATAGTTCATGTAACTTAAAAATCCAAATGTTATACAATCAGTTACAAAAAAGTCAACATAAATCTGTTAAAATAGCAAAATTTAGCAAATAACAAATATTTTTTTTAAAAAATCAAATTTACACCCCTCTTACACTTTGAAAGTTATGCAATAATTTATAAAAGTGATAGAAAATGAATTACAACTCCAAGCTATGTAAAAAATTGCAAAATTAAATTAAAATTTGTTTAAATACATAAGTTTTTTTTAAATAAAATGTCACATAATTCATTCTTATTTAAGCAGGAATTAAACAATATTGCATCTCATTATTGAAAAATGAATAAGTTATGCAAATTGCAATATAACTGTTCACCTTAAAATGGTTCAAAAATGAAATTTGTATGGATATTCAGGTTTTGAAAATTAAGTTAAGGAGAGAAGTAAAAAATTTGACCTTGAAATTGCAAAACCAATTGAGAAAAGTAAGTCTATTGCCCAAACTATTATAATGAATTATGAAACAACTGGATGCTTTAAATAAACCTTGCAGTTGATGTGGTAAGGGATTTTAAATGATGGAGATGCTAAAAAAAGGATGGGAAAATGAATTTGATATTCAAAATTATGTCCTTCAATTAAAGAAAATGTAAATTAATGCAACTAGAAGAGTGTTAATGCATAAGCAGTTTCAAGGATCTACCAATCTGACGGATTCCATGGTAGAGTTCCGTAATGAGAACTACTTAGAACCTGAAGAAATCAAAGGAAAACACTGAATGTAGCCAATGAATATATTCATAAGGATTTTGAAGCACTGTCTTTTTTTACTGATAAGAGTAAATATTGAATTTTCAAAAGCGATGGATGTAGTAAAATTTGACAGACTCAAAGTGAAGAATTAAACTTTAAAGTGTCAATTCTATAGTGAAATATGTTGAAGGAGGAGTCATGGTCTGCAATTATTGATGTTTCTTGCTATAGAAAAATTTACTTTCATTGAAGGTATGTTTAACGTGCCCAGACGTCAAGTTTTGAACGGGACTGTCCCTTTTTATAATTACGAGTCCCGGTGTCCCCGAAATGAACTCTGGGACGCAAAACTGTCCCGTTTTCGGAAAACGCGTGAATCTGTTCGGAAAACTGTATTGAAACTTGAAGGTCAGACTGTATCGGCAATTGAAGCTGCAAAAGAAATCAATCAACTAAAAAACAATTTGACTCAGAAACAGACCAATCAGTCTCTTCCATTTACGGTCCGTCAATTAATGGGGAAATCGAAAGATAATGGTACTGATATAAATGAAGTGTTTGTGAAAAGAACGGCTACAGAATTTTATAAAACAAGTCGTGAATATATATATAGCTGGAGGAGTGAACTTTACTTTCTTATCAAAGAAATGGAAATATTTTATTGGGCAGATTTAAAAAAGGTCCCCGCATGGGAAGACGTTCAAAAATCTCTGGATGTATTAATTGAAAAGGAGTATATTGACTGTAATAAAGATACAGAAGTTTTTGACGAGTTTTCATTAATTTCTAACTACATTACATCGCAAAAAGTAACCTAATAAAAATGATCTAAATGTTTCCACAGAAACTCGTTAGATGGAAGTATTCAAACACTTTCAGGCCAACAATCTACAGCATGAAAAATTTTCTATTTTATTTGAATATATTTTATGTTTGCCTGCTACAAATGCTCCAGTAGAAAGAGTATTTTCTATGATGACCAAATTGTAGACATCTGAGAAAACCCAGTTACAAATTTCAGTTCTAAAGGTGATGTTGATAATATTAAGGTGCATATAAAACGTTCCAAGAGTTTCATTCTTACTTAAAATCTTCACCAGCTATATTAAAGGAAATTTGTTCCTCTGATAAATATAAATATAACTAAACATTTTGGGTATATTTTTTAATTCGTAACTTTTAAGCTAACTAACTTTTTCTGAATAAATAACTTTAAAAAAGTCTTTTTTTCATTGTATACCTGTTAATTGACCTAAACAAAAAAAATGTCCTGTTTTGAGGCAAAGAATAAATGGTCACGTTAGGTATGTTGGATCATTTCAAATACAGTGAAAATTATTTAACATGAAACTGAAATATTTTGCTGTTAAAGGATATTGCAAAAAAAAAACCCATACATCAACAAAATTAAGTTTATCACAGTTTATTTTATTTACATAGATATGCATATATTTAATAAAAATCAATGAAACAAAGATTCACAAAAACTTAATGAAATTAATACAAAATCTTCAAATTTTTTGAAAAATAATCTGATATTTTGTGCATTAAATTGTGCGATAACATCCATTCTGTTATTCATTTAACCATTGGAATGTGCATCTAAATAACTGTGCATACTTTCATGACATTCCTCATTTTAGATAACGTGGGAACAACAGCTGCTTTATTCATTTCATTTTCATAGTCGGAATCTGCATCAATGATATTTTTTGCTTTGAACAAACTCTAAAATTTTTTTGTCTGCCATAATTGAGGCTGCATACACATTATCATCAACTACTGAAATGAATTCTTCCAATAATGCAATCCAGCTGGTGTTTTCAGTATTTTGTTCATCCCCGGAAGGGAAATCTTTTTGTGTTGAACAATTTTTGTTAAATGTTAAGGCTACACAGTACACTTTTTCAAAAAAAAATTTTTTTTGTAGACAGTAACAGGAAAAATATTTAATTATTAAGTTAATTCTGAAAGTAAAACGTCAATTTGACCAACCATTATTTTACGATTTTAAAAAATTAAGAATTATTGAAATATCTTCAAACTGTTATAAAATGCTTAATTTTTTAGTCATTCTAAGTGATTTATGTTTTTTAGATTATTGCAAACAAAATTAAGTATGGATTTGAAAATCTGTTCCCTTTTGATTTTCAATTATTATTTTTCAAGCTAAACCTAGAAAAACACAAAAAAAATTTTAAATATTTATTCTTTAGCATTTTTTAAAAAAGTAACTAGAGATCTCAGACTTAAATCTATGCCAACTTTTACAGAACATATGTTTGAGTCATACACAAAAATTTTGAGACTATCTTGAACGATCTTAGGAATTAGAAACACTTATATCTTCAAAATTAAAAGTTTGAGAAAAACACATTTTAAGTTTGTAAAGACATAAAGGAAAATCTAATAATGCCTGTAAAGCTCTAATTTTTTTTAATATGTTATTTTCCAACTTGTTCTACATTAAAACATTACTTTAATTAAATATGACTGAAAATATATTTTTGCATAATATTGATAGCATTTGTTACAATGACATGTTATTCAGCCTAATCCTAACACTACATTTTCGTAAAAGTTTTGAAACACAAATTATTTATGGACAAAATAATAAGGATACTAATTTAAGATAAAAATCACCTGGTTTGTACATAAAATTAAATTATTTTCAGTTTTAAATTAGGACAGTTTAGTAAGTTTGGGTTTTTGCTGTGCAACTTCAAAATATAGTACTCTACAATATGTTTATTATAATGTACAGTTTTGGTACATCTAGAAATATTCAGTTTTATATGCAATACTTGTATCCGGAAGTCTAATTGCAGTATCACAGTTGATTTTTAGAAACGTTCTCATTTTCAATTAGTATTTATTCCATCTCTTCAAAATATTGTTTCCATAGCAACCTGAGACCGTTTTGGCCATGGCATTTTCTCAACAGAAAAAAAAACCCTATACCACACTTTAACTGAACTGTTTTCTTATACCAGTGTTAAGTTTTCTTCCACATATAACTCATGCAATTTGTACTTCATACAAAAAGTATTACAAACTTTTAGTTTTTATGATTTCATAAAACACTGACATTTTTTTGGCACAAGTTCGATATACGGACTTTTTTTTGGCAGTTTTTTTGGCGCCCTTTTCGGGCGATTCTGCGCCAGATTCTGTCTACCATGATTCCCCTGTTTTCCGGTCGGGTTCGCGGGGTTTTTCGTTTTATGGCGAATTTTCCAATCAGTAATGTTTTGGGGGGGGGGAGCTATGGAATTCTCTCTCAGACACCCTTCTTTTCATCTTGGATTTTCAACTGTTCAGACATAGATATTTCCGGACAAGAATTCACTGCCTTATTTCCTGTTATTTCTTAATATTTATAAAGAATATTTATTTAATATTAATTAATTTATCATAATTATTTAATATTTATTATTAATATTAAAATTAATAATTTTTATTCTTTATTTAATATTAAAATTAAAATTTTTATTTAATTTTAAAATTAATAATTATATTAAAATTATTTATAAAATAGTTATATTTAATATTTATTAAAGTTTATTTTTAATTATTGATTAGGTTGAATATTCTTTAATTATTAGGTTGTATTTCAATTCTTTTATTATTACCTATTTCTTATTCATATTACTTATTAATATTTCTTCTTAATTACTGAAAAATTATTTAATTTATGCTTAGGTTGACTTAATTTGTCATAATTAGGAAATATATTCTTTTATTATTAATGTGCCTTTATCCATATTATTTATTAATATTATTTAGTTATTCATTAACATTCATTTTTACTTATTGATAAATTATTCCAGTTATAGATTAGGCTGACTATCAATTTTTACATTATTATTATTAATTTACAAAGAGGTTAATTTAAATTTTAAAAACTTGTTATTTTATATACCTTTAAATATTGTAACCTGTTCCTTTAACCATGGGACTATTGGCAGTGTTTATTTCAAATATAAGAATTTCAGTCAGAAACAGTTTTCCTGTTTAATTTTCTAGTCAAAAGGGCCACATTTGGAAAAAAGGGATATTAATCTTGATTTTGTTTATGAAACATGTAGGGATAAGAAACTAGTTTAGATTTTGCAAGAGAAAACTCATCTGATTAAATTAGAATTTTTTACTGCAATTGTAATGTTCTGATGAAGTTTGAGAAGAAAAATTATTTTAGATAGTTAATCATAGATTAGCAGAAATTCAGGAATAACAAGATATGTGGTTCAACTAAAACCATACATCATGGCTTGTGGTTCAGTTGCAGCAAAACTAAAATTAAATGAGATTTTTCGTCTCGCTTATCATTTGGATCATGGGAACCAGAACAAAATAGACCAAAGCTTATTTCTATTTATCTTCTGATACAGTTGCAGATTTGGGGGCAATTTGTCATTGAAGTTATTCTATATTATGCAGAAGTCGACAAATCGAATTCAGAATGGAAGCAGTACTCAACAAATCTTGTGAGATTCTAGTCAACATTTTACAGGATGGATAGAGCCTGGAACTATGATTTTTCCAACAAATGGAAGGCATTTTAAAAATTTAGGACAAGAAGGTTTGATCATTTGACGTTAAATCATAGCCTTCATTTTGTAAATCCAGTAACGAATTGCCACACAAATACCATAGAAGGCACTTGGAAGCATGTTACAGATTCACTCCCTACCTGCAATAGAAAAATAGATTTAAAATTTCATTTGTTGCTGTAATATAAGTTTAGAAAATGAAGAAAACAGCAGGGAGTGGATTGTTTCAATAAGTTTATAGAAATTGTTAGGGGCATCAACTGGCTGAGAGGGCTTAGGTCAATTCTTAAAAGGGGAATTTAATCAAGATTTTTATCACCACGATTTTTATCACAATCTATCTGCTGACAAGTGATGACTTTGGCCATTGTGTGAACAATTTTTTATACATAAAGTGCTGCAAGGTAAGTTAATCTATTATATTCATTTTATTCAATGTAAGCCAAGAAAGATTCTCCTTATATTTAATTTATGACTTTAATTTTAATGTTAATTTGCTTTAATATGTGAAATTTTAATGTTTCTCTTCTAGGCTTAATGATGATAAATAGAACAATTTGTTCATTACTATTCTGAATCACTTAAAATAGATTTTTATTCTTAAATTCAATGCAGTATGCTAAAATAATCATTAACTATTTACATTTATTCTATAAAAATTTGTCCTTTCACTACTTTTTAGTTTATATTTGGTAATTCCTTTTAATAGTATGTAGAAAAAATATTACATGTTTCATTTTTATGCTTCTACTAAAGTTAGAAAGAATCCCACCATTATTTTCCTACAGAGGTGGCGGGGGGGGGCAAACTTAGATCGAAGACGGGAACTTTGCAAAACTGTTTATCAGAGGGGGGGGAGTATCGCGGCGTTTCCTGGCGGCTAAGGGGGAATGGGGGGGAGCAACCCTGTGCTTCCCT
>BMAO01004116.1:0-20686 GCA_019973975.1 Trichonephila clavata
CTCTTTTTAGTGTGGCATTATATAGCTGGATACCAATCACCGCAGGTAAATTTGAAGCCCAGTTTTCTCCCTAGAAGAGTTATTTGAGCTCTGTCGATGCGAACCTGTACTAGGTTTTAATCTAGGGATATTTAACATAACACATGCAACATGGATGCTGTCGCTTTTTGGCATTATGAAAATCCACCGACTTGGGCCGGGGTCCAACACGCAAGCTTAAATGCAGAAGGTTAGTGACAAACTAACCACGCCACCCATCCGGTAGGAAAAAAAATATTATATTTCTAGAAAAATATATATAACCCCTTAAGTTTATAAGAAATTACATTTCGCTTAAATAAACAGTATTTCGTTACGCCTAGAGGTCTGTTTTTTTTCTGTGTGCTGATCGTTTTTTTTTTCTTAAAGTTCTCATTTTTATACCCAGCCTATAAAGCGCAACCAGAAATTTGAATCTTATTTTTTGTGTCAAAAGTGCCCATTGTACACCGGATTTTACGGTAATTAAAATTTAAGAACTATTAATTATTATAAAATATAATTTTATTGAATGGTGCTTTTAATAGTAGGGCCCCAATATTATATTTTACATCGTTTACATTCGTTTTCTTTATAGATTTGTTTTCGTTCAGTATATTATTATGTCTTTTAAGGCTATTAAATATTCAAATAATATATTAAATTGTGTGTGTGTGTGTGTGTGTGTGTGTGTGTGTGTGTGTGTGTGTGTGTGTGTGTGTGTGTGTGTGTGTGTGTGTGTGTGTGTGTGTGTGTGTGTGTGTGTGTGTTGTGTGTGTTGTGTGTGTGTTGTGTGTGGTGTTTAATTAGGAAGTACATTTAAAGTTATTTACCATTACAATGTAAAGATAATGTTTCAAAAAATTAAAAAAATTTTTTTTTTACTAAAACATAGGATTTTTACTAAAGTATTTTGAAATATGTTTATAAGATCGCTATTTTATTTTTAAAAAGTAAGCGTTTTTTTTAATTTATTAATATTTAAGGGTTCATGATTGGAAACAAATAAAAACTTAACTCATAAAGTCCCAAATAGAACAAAAATAATATTTTTTTTTGGAAAAAGGCTACAGCAAAGTTCTAAAAGCTTTCCTCTTTTTCATGGAAAAACATTTACTTTTTTACAAAAGAAAAAATATATATTTTTATAAGAAAATAAAGAGACTCTTATTATAATCTCATCTTTGTTAGGAATAACAAACAAATAATCCTTTTACGGTCACTAAAAAAGAGTCAATAAAAGAGTGTTACATAAAAACTCAAATGTTCTTTTGGTTGTAGATTTATAAAAAAAATTACTAATATTTTCGAGTAAAAAATTTTTTTGAAAGTGATTTAATGTGCAAACAATACACAAATGCATAGATTATAATACATGTATTTTTTTCCATTGATTTGAAAAAAATCGTGTCTGTATGAAATATTGCCCTTAATTCACCTAAAATCATGTTTCACTATCAACTAAATCTGTTTTGTAAAAAGAACATTTATATATCCCAAATATCACAAGATGCATTTCCTCATAAAAAAGTTACTCTATAATGGAAGAAAATAAATTATTCTCAAAAACTGGTTAATATATTAATTATATAATTCCATATATTCAATGCCTTTTCTTTTCTTTAGATAATTTGAAATTTTTCAAAGCCTTCAGAAAATAAAAATTACATATTATTGGAAGGAATGAAATTTGTCTATATCAGAAAAATGTATGTCGATATCGAGACGAAATTTTTTATATTCGTGATAATATTTTTGCAATTCGAGAGGATTTTATCTTGGCTTACGATAATGCTCGACCACACCAACCTACTTTTTGTAGATAGATATCTTTTTCCCCAGGCTAACAAAACAATAGAATGGCCATCTAGTTCACCTGTCTTAAATCTAATGAAACATGTTAGGGATTATCTTGATAGACCAGTTCCCTCAAGAACCTGTATGATCTGCAATTGGATTAAGATGCTCCATATAAATTCATGTAACCGCTAACAAAATTTTAACAGCGGAAAACTGATGCCAATCATACATTATGGATTTGGAAGGGAATATTCCTTAATAAATTCCTAATTCTTGAAAAATATCTAACACAATTCTACTTATAATTTTTTGCAATGAAATTTAAAGAAAGATTTACTATATATCATGAATTCTAAGCTAATTGAATGTAATATACACTAAATAAATGTATAAAGATTTCATGATTTTAATTTTCTCGAGTTTAATTGCATTATTTGACAAATTATCTCAGATAACCCTTATTCTTAGCTTTTGGAAGCCTATATGTATATATATATATATATATATATATATACTTTTAAAAATAAAAATAAAAATTATTATTCAGTTTCATAGTCATGACTTTGAAGATCTTTTAATTCCATTAATATCAGTGATATAATTAGGGTAATTTTAGATAATCATAGTAATTATAACCTTAATATTAATTTACAAAAATTTAGAACTCTAATAGATTTAGTCTTAAAGAAAACTACATTAATTTTAATGGTTCTCTGTACAAACAAACCAAAGGTTTGCCTCAAGGTGGCCCTGCTAGCAATAGTTTGGCTAATTTATATTTACACTTTAACAAAAATAATTATATTATGAATAATGATTATTACATATTTAGATACATAGATGACCTAATTATTTTTGGTAAAAATATCAATTTTAACCCCAATATTACTTTTTTCCGAATTATTTAAAGCTAATTAAAATTAATAGTAATCCAGTTAAAACTGATTTCTTGGATGTATCATTGTGTATTAAGGACTACAAATTACATAGCAATATTTATGATAAAAGAGATTATTTTAAATTTAACATTCTTAAAGTGCCTTACTGGAATTTATATCAATTTATAGAAATATTATTTTCAATTATATTTATCGTAATAACGCATTAGTTAGTGATAAATTATTATATATTTAAATCTTAATAACTTTATTAAGCATTGTATAGAACACGGATACCCTCCAAATTTTATAAAAATTTACATAACAGTTAAATAAAAAAAGTTATTAGTTGTACAGTTTATCGATAGATGGCGTCTCTTGCTAATTAAATTAACAATATTATATTTTATTAATAATTAATTGTATATGTCTGGGTGGTACTTTTATTTTCTATAAATTTTAAAACAAAATATAGAGTTTTTAAATGTGTATATACACTTGCCTCCGAAAGTCTGCATACAGGCAATCATCTTACGTGTTTATGCAATAATTACTATTAAAATCTCGCTTTAGAAAATCAAGATAGCTGTCAGGGATTCTTTAAAATTTCCTCATTCAAACAGCAGCAACAAATATTTCCCTAACATAAAAAAACAAGAATGGCCATCAAATAATCACCAACCATCCGCGCCAAAAGTCTGTGTACACTTACAAAATAGAGCTTTTAAAGACCTTTCATTGTAAAATGATTGCAGTAAATCAAGTTTTTAAGTAATTATAAGCTTATTTTACAATTTATTTAGGATTTGAGACTTGAGAACTTTTGTAGTTCCATGGCAGGCAACAGAATAGGGATCGATATATCACTGAAAGAAAAAATCATCAGATATCTTCAGAAAAAGGGGAAATTTTAAAGAAATTGCTGAAACTGTTAGTAGGAGACATTCATTGATTCAAAAAGAGTTCATAAACTACAAATCAACTAAAATTTTAACATCCACGCCAAGATCCGGCCGCCCGTCTGCAGTGTTACCTCGAGAATCTTGTTTTGTAATAAGCTCTTCAAAAATAAATCTAAGACTATAAACTTCACAAATAGCTAAAAGTGTAGCTGAGATCTTGCAAAAAAATTTGACCTTAACCACAATTCGAAGCGAACTGAAAAAGGTGATTATCATGGCCGAGTTGCACTCAAGAAACCATTCATCTCTCGAGTGAAAAGAGCTAAGAGCCTTTACCAAAAAACATCTAAAGAGGAGACATAACTATTCGAAAAATGTAATATATTCAATTGAAAATATTTTTTTGTAATTTGCATCAAAAACAACAAAGAATGCCTGCAAAAATTCCTGAACAGATCTTAAGAAAGAGAATACTTTTTCAACTATCAAACATGGCGAAGGAGGCATAATGTTTGGGGTCACGTTAGAAGCCTTTCGGCTAGTAATCTGGAATTTATTGAATCAACAATGTACAAAATTGATTACTTTAACTTGTTGAAGTAAAATATCAGGGAAAGTGCCGAGAAATTTGCGGTGAATGATGATTTTTACTTTCAGTGACACAAAGGTACCGAGCAAATGGTTAAGAAGTTAAATCAAAATTTTTTAAATACTTTATTCCCTAAAATATTTCAGACTTATTATTAAAAATAAGCATTTTACGGGGGCTTTAAATTAAAGTTTAAGTTGTACTTAAGGCCCAATATACAGGAAAGCAACCTGTCCCCTTTTCAAAATTTTCATCATTTTTATGCAATGAAGACTTATAAATCGTCTAATCTACTATTCTACGTATTAATTCAAACACTAACTCTCATTACTTTCAAATATCTTTTGACATCATAGACAGAAACTATATCTGGGGACAAAGAATGAATGTTCTCAAAGTTTCCAGATACTTTCACGAACAGGTACGACACTCTTTTCAAATTTTTGATTACTTTTCCTTCAAAGATTTTCATCTCTTTGAAAGCGACGTGACTTTCACAGAACCAACATTTAAATGTTGTCACGACATTCATTCCATTTTCTCCGCAAAATATCATCATCATTTCCAGGAGCATTCAGTTCTCCAACAAAAGGCTCTGAAAGACATAATGCTTTGACTCCCATTTAACCATGAAAGCATTACAGTTCGGCTTTTCAGAATGGCATTTCGGGTCATTTTAATTGATAATCCTAGCTTGTGACACGCCACATTGATGGCAAAGTGTTCTGCATAAATTCCAACCTGTTATTCATGGTGGTTGTTATTTGAAAGTCACCGACTGTCACATGCATCTCTAGACGGTACAAGTTGGATATTAGAAGTTGTTGTTTAGCGTCGCTGACAATTTATCTAACGAATATATGCGGGAAATGATGGAATTTCGTTCTATTTATATCTTTAGTATGCCATTATATATCATAGTTGCTAAACTTTATTGTTCGGTTAATTTGGGCAGATTATATATTATGTTTTGTGACACTTTCTTAATGTTAAGAGATGTCAATATATTTATAAAAAAAAAATTTGAACGAATGTCGTAGAAGATGAATACAATGAACTTAAATTACAGTATTCAAAGTTATTTGAAATAGAAAATGACGATATATAATCATGTGTTTCTAACTCCAATAATATCTTTATTGGTAAATGTTATGTGAAATATTATTACTTTTAATGGGAAAAAATAACTTTGAATATTGTGTGTGTGTGTGAATCGTATTATCTTGAGCTATAAGTGAAAATTCTTTTAATTCCGAAGCATAGAAAAATGGCATTTATAGGCAATTTTTTTCTCGCCTACAATTTCTTTTTACAATTATACGCGCCACCGTTCAATAGTATTAAGACGTACAGTAATTTTCATTATTCCGCTCAATGGTCTCTGATGAGTTTGATTTGATTTGATTTTTATAACGCCGCACTTTAAAGTAGTGATTCCCAAAGTGAGGCACGTATACTTTTTCGGAGAGCATGCAGAGTGATATTTGGGGGCATGCCAAAAAAAATAAGCTCTAAGGGATACTATTAATAACCATTTTCGTCTTAGTAGTACACTATTGAAGCAATTTGTAGACTATTGCTCTCTAAAGTAACGCGTGAGCTATTGGCGACGAACCTCGTAATTTTGAATCAAAACTAAGTGCCAAGAGCGACACCTGAGCTGACATCCCTTTCTACAAACTTTTACACCTTGTCAAAGGGAGGCCTTAACATCACGACCAATTTAATGTTCATCAGGCCTTCTACATGGTCGTTTTTCAATTGTATCATTAATCGAACCCATAACTCGACGATACTGGCTAAGATTTCGCTACCATGAACATTCATAAATCATAGCCATGCGGTCTTAGCTGGCTGTGATTACTTAATCATTACTTAAACCAGAAACAACAAAAACATTAAAAAGTCACCATCTTTAACAGTCACCGCATTAAATAGTAAAATTAAATAAAATTGCAGAATTAATTAAAATAATAAGCTATTCATCAATGATACATTTTATGAAATAGAATAAAATATAATATTACCGAGTACTATATTAATGCAGCTTATATGTGCCATTTTGAATTTGTACAAATTTAAATAAATAATAATTACTGTAAAGTAATGCCTATTTAGAAAACAAAAAAAATCGCATCGTGGAACAATTGTGTCAATTTATTTAGGTTTGTCACTGACCTTCTGCACCCAAGGTTGTGGGTTCGACCCCGGCCCAAGTAGGTGGATTTTCGTGATGCAGAAAATCGAATGCAGAATTTTAATGATGCAGCGGCCACGTCGTATGATTATATGATCCTAAAGTGTCTGTTTGGCTTGGGCGCTCTCGACAAAATTAAATTCTGGTACAAGATCACATCGTCAGAGCTCATGTGCCTCCTTCTGTGGAGAAAACTGGGCGCCAAAATTACCTGCGGCGATTGGTATCCGCCTATAGGGTGCCGCACTAAAGAGTAATACCAGCTTTTGGGGATGTACTAGGTTTGCAATGGTAAAAATACCAATCCGCAGCCCATTGGATACAAAAAAAAGGTTTGAAATGAAGAGCAAGAATAATCCTCTTTATTTTAATACCCTTGAAGGAAAAATATTTAAAAGTATAGCCACATATTAAAAGTTTTTAAATCCTAAGATCATCTCTGAAATAGTAAGTGTTGTACGAACTCGCCAACCAATTTTTTACTCATGCAGCTCATTGATCCATATCCTGTTTTGAAAGGAATGAGGGAGGAGTTAAGAAGAATTACAAATGGGGCTTGTTAAGGAGTCGTTAAATCACACACTCAATGAATAATAAAGTATATTGATACTCTTGAATGTCGCAAAATACACTTTATAGTTAAAGGGATTTCTTGATCTTATTTGAAGATAGAGTATATGCTATAAATAGATTTTCAATTCACAACATGATTAAAGATCTATCAGATATATCTCTTTTATTCAATTAACTATACAATTTTTATAAAGATTATTCTGTAATTACATACATAATTTATTAATAAATTTTACATGTAATGTAATTTAATGTACGTGGATATTAATATATGTAATAATGTATACCTGTATGTCCTTGGATTGAAAAATTTGGATTATTTTATTGCTGAGAAAGGAATAGCATCAACGTTTAAACTAAATTTAGTAAATTAACTTTCCTAAAGAGAAGTTAGAAACGTAATGTTAGAGAGAGAGAGCCCTTTTAGGATTTGCTAATTTAACCTGTAGGAATATTTTCAACATGGAGAGTCAAAGATTAAGTTACAGCTTAATCGCTCGTGGTAATTGATAGGTTTTGAAATATATCCATTTAGCTTCCTTGACCTTATCGTATCCGACTACATTCGGAACCGGGATTTTTCAAATGCGGATACAAACGAATATTTTTTAATATTGAAGGTCACTTAGATTAGAATACACCTATGAAATTGTTTTAAGAATATTAATACAATTAAAAATGATTTAAATGCAATATTTTGGCAAAAAAAGGAACATAGAATTATTTATTTTCCAAATATTCTTCTTTTATGGAAAATGCTTCTGTAATAATAATATTTTGCCTATATATATAGAACAGACCTCTGTACAGAACCTGAACTAGAATTTTTTAAAGGTATAATTGAGAAGTGGATTTATTCATATTTTAATACATCAGAGGCAGAAATTTTAACAGAAGAACAATGACATTTATTTCGAATGGTAGTAACTCTGAAAATAATGGGAATTTTTCAAAAGTCGTAGTTCAGGCCCTCTGGAGAGGTCTTAGCTACGTATAAACAAAATATTATTATTATCGAAGCATTTTTCATAAAATAATGTTTTGAAAAAAAAATAATTCTACGTTCATTTTTTCCAAAATATTGCATTTAAAATTGCTTTATTGCAATAGTATTCTTTAAGCAATTTTATAAGTATATTCTAATCTAAGTGACATTAAATATAAGAAAAAATATTTGTTTGTACGCTGCTTTTGCAAAATCACGGTTCCGAACGTAGTTGGATACCATAAAACATTTCAGAGCAAAATTTGTTGAAACCGTACAAGTGATGGGATCGCTCCTTTAAAACCATGATATTGCTCCTTTGTCTTATTTTGAAGGATTTTTGAAAGGTATAATTGAGAAGTGGATTTATTCATATTTTAATACATCAGAGGCAGAAATTTTAACAGAAGAACAATGATATTTATTTCGAATGGTAGTAACTCTCAAAATAATGGGAATTTTTCAAAAGTCGTAGTTCAGGCCCTCTGGAGAGGTCTTAGCTACGTATAAACAAAATATTATTATTATCGAAGCATTTTTCATAAAATAATGTTTTGAAAAAAAAATAATTCTACGTTCATTTTTTCCAAAATATTGCATTTAAAATTGCTTTATTGCAATAGTATTCTTTAAGCAATTTTATAAGTATATTCTAATCTAAGTGACATTAAATATAAGAAAAAATATTTGTTTGTTCGCTGCTTTTTGCAAAATCACGGTTCCGAACGTAGTTGGATACCATAAAACATTTCAGAGCAAAATTTGTTGAAACCGTACAAGTGATGGGATCGCTCCTTTAAAACCATGATATTGCTCCTTTGTCTTATTTTGAAGGATTTTTGAAAGTATAATTGAGAAGTGGATTTATTCATATTTTAATACATCAGAGGCAGAAATTTTAACAGAAGAACAATGATATTTATTTCGAATGGTAGTAACTCTCAAAATAATGGGAATTTTTCAAAAGTCGTAGTTCAGGCCCTCTGGAGAGGTCTTAGCTACGTATAAACAAAATATTATTATTATCGAAGCATTTTTCATAAAATAATGTTTTGAAAAAAAAATAATTCTACGTTCATTTTTTCCAAAATATTGCATTTAAAATTGCTTTATTGCAATAGTATTCTTTAAGCAATTTTATAAGTATATTCTAATCTAAGTGACATTAAATATAAGAAAAAATATTTGTTTGTACGCTGCTTTTGCAAAATCACGGTTCCGAACGTAGTTGGATACCATAAAACATTTCAGAGCAAAATTTGTTGAAACCGTACAAGTGATGGGATCGCTCCTTTAAAACCATGATATTGCTCCTTTGTCTTATTTTGAAGGATTTTTGAAAGGTATAATTGAGAAGTGGATTTATTCATATTTTAATACATCAGAGGCAGAAATTTTAACAGAAGAACAATGATATTTATTTCGAATGGTAGTAACTCTCAAAATAATGGGAATTTTTCAAAAGTCGTAGTTCAGGCCCTCTGGAGAGGTCTTAGCTACGTATAAACAAAATATTATTATTATCGAAGCATTTTTCATAAAATAATGTTTTGAAAAAAAAATAATTCTACGTTCATTTTTTCCAAAATATTGCATTTAAAATTGCTTTATTGCAATAGTATTCTTTAAGCAATTTTATAAGTATATTCTAATCTAAGTGACATTAAATATAAGAAAAAATATTTGTTTGTACGCTGCTTTTGCAAAATCACGGTTCCGAACGTAGTTGGATACCATAAAACATTTCAGAGCAAAATTTGTTGAAACCGTACAAGTGATGGGATCGCTCCTTTAAAACCATGATATTGCTCCTTTGTCTTATTTTGAAGGATTTTTGAAAGGTATAATTGAGAAGTGGATTTATTCATATTTTAATACATCAGAGGCAGAAATTTTAACAGAAGAACAATGATATTTATTTCGAATGGTAGTAACTCTCAAAATAATGGGAATTTTTCAAAAGTCGTAGTTCAGGCCCTCTGGAGAGGTCTTAGCTACGTATAAACAAAATATTATTATTATCGAAGCATTTTTCATAAAATAATGTTTTGAAAAAAAAAATAATTCTACGTTCATTTTTTCCAAAATATTGCATTTAAAATTTCTTTATTGCAATAGTATTCTTTAAGCAATTTTATAAGTATATTCTAATCTAAGTGACATTAAATATAAGAAAAAATATTTGTTTGTACGCTGCTTTTGCAAAATCACGGTTCCGAACGTAGTTGGATACCATAAAACATTTCAGAGCAAAATTTGTTGAAACCGTACAAGTGATGGGATCGCTCCTTTAAAACCATGATATTGCTCCTTTGTCTTATTTTGAAGGATTTTTGAAAGGTATAATTGAGAAGTGGATTTATTCATATTTTAATACATCAGAGGCAGAAATTTTAACAGAAGAACAATGATATTTATTTCGAATGGTAGTAACTCTCAAAATAATGGGAATTTTTCAAAAGTCGTAGTTCAGGCCCTCTGGAGAGGTCTTAGCTACGTATAAACAAAATATTATTATTATCGAAGCATTTTTCATAAAATAATGTTTTGAAAAAAAAAATAATTCTACGTTCATTTTTTCCAAAATATTGCATTTAAAATTTCTTTATTGCAATAGTATTCTTTAAGCAATTTTATAAGTATATTCTAATCTAAGTGACATTAAATATAAGAAAAAATATTTGTTTGTACGCTGCTTTTGCAAAATCACGGTTCCGAACGTAGTTGGATACCATAAAACATTTCAGAGCAAAATTTGTTGAAAACCGTACAAGTGATGGGATCGCTCCTTTAAAACCATGATATTGCTCCTTTGTCTTATTTTGAAGGATTTTTGAAAGGTATAATTGAGAAGTGGATTTATTCATATTTTAATACATCAGAGGCAGAAATTTTAACAGAAGAACAATGATATTTATTTCGAATGGTAGTAACTCTCAAAATAATGGGAATTTTTCAAAAGTCGTAGTTCAGGCCCTCTGGAGAGGTCTTAGCTACGTATAAACAAAATATTATTATTATCGAAGCATTTTTCATAAAATAATGTTTTGAAAAAAAAAATAATTCTACGTTCATTTTTTCCAAAATATTGCATTTAAAATTGCTTTATTGCAATAGTATTCTTTAAGCAATTTTATAAGTATATTCTAATCTAAGTGACATTAAATATAAGAAAAAATATTTGTTTGTACGCTGCTTTTGCAAAATCACGGTTCCGAACGTAGTTGGATACCATAAAACAATTCAGAGCAAAATTTGTTGAAACCGTACAAGTGATGGGATCGCTCCTTTAAAACCATGATATTGCTCCTTTGTCTTATTTTGATAGGTTTTCACTTTACAAAGTTTAAATAATTAATGCGGGATATTCTAATTATTTAAATAAATAAATGCGCTATAGAATTAAAATTGCGTACCCTGAATACACTTCAAATGATGGCAAGTTTTCCTAGAAAGGGGTAAAACGACATATAATAAAATAAAATTTATTAAAATTTTAACTTCACAAAATATATAAAAATTGCTATATAAACAAAAAAGGAATTTTATTTTAAAAACCTACGACAACTTAAAACTAAGTGTTTATTTAATGATTTTTATCTTTTTAATGCAAGAAATATACAATAGTATCTAATTCAAAGATATAAGCAGTTTTGATGAGCAAATATATATAAAAAAAAATTATTGATTTTGATGGGAAATAATTTCTCTTACTAGAAAGAAATAGCGTTCTGGTATAATATACATATACCAATAACGCTGAAATTAATATTTTCCTTTACCAATCCAAACTTATCAATTCAATTAAATGACTAAGACTTTAAAATGTTCACAATATATTGACTTTTTTCTTATTCTTACAAATTAATGATCTTTCCTTTGTTGTTGTTGTTTTTACTTGAAAACTTTATTACACTTTCCGATAACAAAAACTCATTCTATTTATATAGATAAAGAGCATTATTCCTTTCAAAAATGTCTTTTTACTTCCCTTATCATAAAAAAATATTTGTGTGAGAGAGAGGAGAAGAAGAGTAAAATTTATCCTCAATCGAAAGATTCTGAAGAAGAGCGCTTATGATTGCTTCCTTTCAAAAATATTCTTTTTTCTTAAAGCTCACGCAAGTGAAAACTCTAAGAATCGCAAACGTGACTGGTGTGTTTCGCAAAAAGATTATTTTCTTCCTGCACCAATATTGTTGGTGAAAACTCTCGGAAAAAGTTTTTAAATTTATCGCGGTTTATGAACGCATTGTGGGTTGGAGTTAAGTGGTACTTCAAGCCCATACATCGTCTAATTTTTGGTTACGTATGTATAATTAAAACTTAGCTTACTTTAACTAGGTATCGGAAATAATCCAAAACTCTGAGAAGTTCCACGATGAACACATTCATTATTTCCGACTTAAAATGATCTTCTCCAATTATCAAAAATGGAAAGCTACATTTTATGAAAGTGTAGTCTTTACCTTAAATTAAGTAAAAACTAAAAAAATATTTTAAATTAATTGCATAAGATCAAAGAAAAAAATATTTCTTAAGTGAAGGAATATTTGGTATATATAACAAAGTTTAAAATGATACGTTTAGGTAACGTGAAATTTATTTATTTGTTTCATATTAAAGTTACATTTGAATTAACGTTTTGTTATTTTTAATAAGAGAAGAGTTTGTAATTTCAGACTTAAAATCATAATTTCCTAAATGAAATCAATAAATAATTTATTGCATAACATCAATATTTAAGGGGATAGGTTCACGAAACAGGATCTGTATCTAAGTAATGTTAAAAATAGGTATTTTTAACGAACATTTATAAACATTCTATTGAATTAAAATCTCCAATTTTTTACTGAATATTCTTTGAACCAAATACATACTTTAATCAGAGATTTTATAAATAGGATGTCTAGTCATTTTTTTTAAAAATATTTTTTGCACAAATCTGGTTTTTTTTTTTTCAAAAACAGTGAAATTGCATGATGTTTAACGCTATAAATTAAGTCAGAATATTTTTTTGAAAAAATCCCTCGATTAAAGAATGTATTAGAGTGTAATTATTAATTATGTAAAATTATAAGCTGTTATATTCAGTAGTTTAGGAACAAATGTTCCTTTTTAGTAATGGATTTAGTAGACTTTGCAGGTGGTAACATTTTCAAAAAATTATTAAAAATACTTCTACTCCACGTAGAATGATCATTTTTGCACCATTAGAAGCGTAGAAATTCATACTTTACTAAAATGGGAAAAGTGAAAAATGTGTTTGGGGCTGAAATTCCTGAACCAACCCCCTTAAATCAAACATTATGCTATAGGCTGTACTGACGACGCTACGAACTACAATTAATTTCCACTCTATAATAACAAATAACAACTTTATTTACAAGTTCTAACTACTCACACTTTATTCATTACTAACTACTCCCACCATATAACACCTCACAAACCCTACTCAAACTCTCTCTGCCATGCCATACACACAACTATCCACTACTACAGATACATTTACACAACGGCGCTGTTGAAGCAGCGTCATCTATAACCTTAACATAGGTCTTGAGTCATAAATTTGTACTTCATCTTGTAATGTCTGAAATCAATTAATATATATATTTGTTTAAATTACATATATCATCTCGCAAAACTTTCTGATTGAATTGGATTTAACTTTGCGTTGTTGTTTTTCTACAACTTAGCGAATTATTATCCTCATATTCGATAAAAGCCCAATACAGAAGATGAAAAGGATGATTCATAAAATTTGGCATATTTTTCCTCCATTTCCAAAGATAAAAACTAAATTAGGGTGTTATCCTACTAACTGAATAACAAAAGAAAAGAAAAGAATGCCATTGATTGTCGTGACATTCTGCAAATATAATAATGGATTATAAAAGGAACAAAATAATACATTATTTAAATTTCCTAACTTCTTTGTTTGCATAACGCTATTTTCTTGAATATTTTTCATATCCGATAACTTTCTAATCCAATTTAAACATTTTATGTTGAAAAATTTAAAGCAAAAATCAGCTTATCCAATCTCTTCAGTATTTAATAAAAAAACCTTCAAACAGTTAGCTATTATTTCATTAAAACATCCTTCTATATTAATAATATAGCGTCATCAAGTGGATTAATTGGCATATTGACCCTTCATTCATAATGAAATTCGTAAAAATGACCTGTAATGCTCCTAGATTAAGAAAGCATAGTTGTTAAGGAAATTCATTTTGAATCAGAATCGTCCATGTGCAAGATGGAAGCGTGTATTGGATTTTTACTAATTGCGAACTGAGATAAATGAGGGTGCTATCGGGAAATTCAAGTTCTTCATTCAAGCAATTTATCTTGGGCCGAAATAATCATAACACATGACTTTTATCAAGTTAGTTATTTGGCTAATGTACAGAAGACGAATGAGAAATAGGTGAACCTTCACCTTTTTTTTTTATTTTAGTAACTGAATAAAAGATTATATATTGCTCATTTGATTAACAATTAAATAGTCATATATTTTTTAAGTATTTAGGATATATAAAAACTGTAGCTATTATTGAGTTCTAAAAAAAGAAAACCAAGGAACTTCAAAGTTTGTTTCATAATATAAAACGCCAAGAATAAGAAAAAAAAACCTTAGGTATGCCATTGTTTCAAAAACTGTAAATACGTCTTTTTATCTGTTATATAACTAACTTAACTCAGTGGCAAAACAGCCCATGAGGGATAAGGCCTACTGAACCCATATCAGTATACGTGACCTTGGGCCCTGTGGTGCATGAGCAGAGGTTCTAATCATGTGGTTAGTCTGACGCGAACCCCCAGTGTTAAGTTGCCAAGCAAACTTGGTACTCCTTTAGTGACCCACTGAACGGATGAAAGACTTAATTGACCTTGCCTAGCCCGAGAATTGAACTTTGGACCTGCGGTGTGGAAGCACGATGCACTACCCCTCAGCCACTGTGTGAGCTTTATCTTATATACACTATCTGCCCAAAAGTATCCGGACACCCAGTGGTATAGACTTAGAGCATCCTGAGGCACATAGTAATATGATGTTGGTCCCCCTTCTGCATGGATGACAGCCTGCACACGTTTGGGAAGACGTTCCACCAATTTTTGATAGGTGATCATAGTAATTGCCTTCCAGGCGTCCATCACAGCTGAAGTGAGTACTGGCTACGTAATCTGACCTCTAATTCGTCCCAAAGGTGTTCTATGGGATTTAGATCGGGGCTCTGAGAAGGCCAGTCCAGTTTTTGAACACAAATTTCGTCAAACCACGTCTGTGCAAGCCTCGATGTGTGAATGGAGCAGTCATACTGCTCGAAGAGAGAGAAATAGTTCTTCCCCGAAATATTGCCATAGAGTTGGGAGTGCAGCATTGTCCAGAATGTCCACATACATCTCAGAGTTCATGTTTCCAATCACAGGAACTAACGGACCCAGGCCAAACCACGAGAAACACCCCCACACTATTATGCTTCCACCACCAAACTTAACAGTCGGCACAATGCAGTCACTAAAGAAAAGTTCGCCGGGGGCATCCGCCAAACCCAGACGCGTGCATCCGACTGCCAGACTGTAAAGCGAGATTCACCACTCCAAAGAACAGTTTTCAACATGTCCACAGTCCAATGACGGTCAGCTCTTCACCATTGCAATCGATGCTTCGCATTCTGTGGAGTGATGTTTGGCTTGTGAACGGCTGCACACAATGAATCCCAAGTTTTTTAACTCTCGACGGACAGTCCTGCTGCTAACACTAATTCCTGATGAACTTAGGAATTCCTGAGAAATTTCTACCAACGGACTTGCAATTTTGTTTCACTACCCTTTTCAGAGTTCTGCTGCTGCGTTCACCAAGTGTTTTCGGCCTACCGGTTCGTTTTTCTGCCGTTTCACTGCCTCGACATTTCCACTTCACAATTACATCACTCACAGTAGATTTAGGCTTCTGTAGAATGTCCGTAATCTCACGAACTGATTTCCCACAAAGGTGGCATCCCACTATACTGCCACGATCAAACTCACTAAGCTCCTTTGACTTATACTCATTGCCTCACAAACACATAAATACAATCTGACAAACCACTACCAACACACTTTTATAGCTTTCAACAACGTATCAAATTGCGTCACTCGCCAGAACCACTTTTTTAAGGGTTGTCCGGATATTTTTGGCCAGATAGTGTATATATATATATATATATATATATATACTTATAATATTTGGACCTAAAAAACGGTGTATTTTATTCACATTATCTACTCTTAGAAGTCGTGAATAAATTCGGGCTTTCTTAGGATGAAGTAAAATGAAACAAAATTTAGCCCACATATTTCCATTACTCGAGTATTGAATGGTCAAATGATTTAATTTATAATTTACGCCACACCATGAAGCAACACATTGGCTCTTGATGACAGACCTCATAATTTTTAGCCTGAAAAGTGATTGTTATGTTATTTTTGGATGATCAATAAAATTTCCAAAAGTTGAACAGACCCATTAGTACTTATTAAAGTCACACACTGAAGCAATACAATGGCCATCGGTAAAAGACCTCGTAATTCTGAACATCTATCAAGTGAAGAGGGAGGATGACATCCGTGTCTGTGTGTATATGTGTGTGTGTGAGAGAGAGAGTAAGAGAGGTGGCCTTTACAAATTACAATACCATGCCAACGAAAGGACTTTGAACCTAGATAGATTTAACAAGCATTAACCTCTCTGCGTGGCGAGTTTTCAGTGGCACAAGGTCTCGAACATATGACACTCCGTAACCATAACCACTAAAGCACCATTGGCAATTCATCTCACACGAGATCCAACTTATTTGTAATTCAACTTGAAAAGCATGGGATAATGTATTAGTTTATTAATTCGCCGAGTTGCTCTTTTAAGTTTGTTTTTCCTTTACAACATCATAAAAACAATAAACTTGTAAAATAAATATTATCTGTCATATATAAGATAAACAAAAATTATCTTATTATATAAATTAGTGTTGTTATTGCTCAATTTTTACTACTTTTCTTCATTTCTCCTTGTCATGAAATGCACTTGTTGTGAACTGGGAAAATATGAAATGAATGAGATAAACTTGGGGGACGCAAGTTATAATTGCCGAGATTGATCTACAACAGTTGTTCTTAAACCGTAGTCCATGTACCCCCAGGGATCCCCAGTGAAGTTCCTAGGGGGTCCGCGAAGATCTCTCAGTTTATGTTAACAGTTCACCTTTTTTACAGACTCTGAAAGGCCTCGTGGAAAAATTGAAAGATGGGCCATCCTAGATTACATCACTAATTCATCCCTAAACTGATTACTAGGCTAAATCACTAAATAATACATTATTTAATTTGGAATTAGTATTTTACTATATATATATATTTGCATATCTAATTAGAATTTTAGTTCCTTAAAGGGAAAAAAAATTAGTCTGCATAAGTAGCAGCGGCAGTCTTAGGATTATTAAGGAACCTTTAAACCATGTCTTTGGAGTCAAGGAGGGGTGTTCAGAATCTTGGGGGGGGGGTCCACGATGATTGGTTGATAAGTAAAGAGAGCCGTACAGCATTTTGTTTTATGTTTTTAAATCTAACTATAAAACTGCATATCTTGTTGAAGATAAAAAAAAATAAAAATTCAGTTACATTTTGCAATAGATTCACTGTTGCATTTCAAGTACCAAATGCCGAGTTTTTGAATCATTGTTAAAATAGTTTTATCGAATAATATGCAATCAATTTTTTGTTCTTTTTCGTTATCTACGATTTTTTATCCACAGTTTATCATCATTTGCTTTGGTGTTTTTGAATCAACAGAAAAAAATAAACAATTTCTTTGTGTATTTATATGTATGCGAATAGACTATTATATTAAAATGAAGTATCTATTAAATACCGGGAAACAAATGAAAAATATATAAGAAAAAATTTATTTGTAATATATATCAACTAGTATTTACGAATTAAGGTATTGTGTGCCGTAAAAGTTTACTACAAGAAGTATGGGATTATCATAGAATCTAGTTAACCAATATTTAATGAACAATTATTTTTATTAGAATCAAATACTTGAAAGAATATAAAATAGATGGATTATCCTAAGGAATATATTGAATACTTTATACACATGTGATTAAATTTTTAAAACTTTTAACAAATTGAACGATTTTACAAAAAATTTAAGTATTGTTTTCAACTTACTAAATCATAAATTAATAATCTGCTTTTAAGAAGACTGGAATTTTTTTCCTTCTAGCATCCATTTGGTTTCACAAGATTTGAAGCAAATACATCCTAATGTATTTTAAAGTGGTTCCCTAAGAGGGGAAACAATAAAAGGAATGTAATGTTGTGAAAAAATAAAGTGTGAATCAATATAAACGAACATTCCTAGCAATTTTATTTTATGCAATGTTTCCCTTTAAGTGTTAAATTTACAAATATCTGAAGAAACTGCGAACTATTCAGATATTTTAAACAAATATCAAATAAACATTGCAGAATTCATGAGCAAACAGAAAACTTTGCATTGAGAGGAGAAATCGCTATTGCTGTTTTTGTAGTTTCACCATACACTAAATGAGCATATATATTAACAATATATAGTGTTCTCTTTCAAATTTATGTGTAAATATGCATACATTCTCGAATTATAAAAGCATTTTAGTTGTGTATTGCAATTCCTAGAGTAGTAAAGGACAGAAATGGGAAATATTGTTACATATTCATTTCCAAATGAATAGCTGTAAAATATTTCCAAAAATTTATATGTGGTATAAAATATGATGTGAATTTTAAATATATATATATATATATATATACATTCGTATTTTCACAGTGCAAAGAATAAATAAACTATCCACAAAGATATAAATTAAGTTTTAAAGATTTTATTAATGGAATAGATTTTTTACAATCACATACACGTCTGTCGAAAATCAAAGTCGTCACGTTGGGTAGTGCGAAAGTTTGGAGAGTGAATGTCAACTTTTATTTCTTTTCCCACTTGACTCTAGTTTCAAAATTACGGGAAATAAGTTTCGTCGCATTGGGAAGCTACTCGAAAGCTATTAATGGAGGACCTCATAATTCTGAACCTTGGCCAAATGCCGAGGATGATAAGGTTGCTGACACATCACATTCTTCTAATTTCCTCGCCTTTCCAACGTTAGTACTTCATGCTCTGACATATTTAACGTACATAAGTTCTTTTATATGGTGGGTGATCTTGGGTATGGTCACATATTCGTGGCCGGCATGTCGCAGGTTCAAGTTCGGGTGCCACTGAAGACCCACCATTTAGAAAGGCTGAGGCCCGATAAATCTGTCGAGGTCTACCCTTTGGCATAGCATGGTAGTTTATAGATGAGGTGCCAACTCAGTCGTTGTCCCTCGTCACTTTACAGAGGTGTAAAATTTTGAAGTTCACCGCCAATAGCCTTCGTGTTGGTTTATAGGGAGACGTTAATAAACACACTCTCTCTCTCTCTCTTTCTACACTGTGAGTTCTCAGAGGCAGTAGGAATCGAACTCATGAACTCGACAAATCTGACTACAAGATCGCGACCTTGACCACCTGGCTACCGCACAACTATTTAAAATTACGATGACTGTCACCAATAGCCTCACGTTGCTTTGACGTACCCCTTAGTAATTAAACTGTGATGCTGGTATCTATGTAAACCAGTAACTGCCTCCGGATTGAAGTGATCATTTTGGTCTAGTGGTATGTTACGTGCTTACGTAACGGAAGGTACCGATATCGAATCACCTTCATTGGTGACGTTTGCGTTGAACAAAGAAAACCACAACCTTCGCGCAGCGGCCGTTGCACCATCTACTCCCACAAATACAATCAAGCCGTCAAATCCACATGACGCAACAATCAACCCGTCAAATCCACATGACGCAACAATCAAACCGTCAAATCCACATGACGCAACAATCAAGCCGTCAAATCCACATGATGCAACAGCAACAACTCACACCCTCCCCATAACAACTACATCGTTCGTTCGCCTACCGACTCACTGGTAGGAGAGTGTGTGGCAGTGGTATCTATATAAGTCAGTAACAGTCTCCAGACTGAAGTGATCATTTTGGTCTAACGGTATGTTACGTGAATACAGAACGGAAGGTACCGAGATCGAATCTCCTTCAAAACTATATATTAATTAAAACTCATCTTCAATATTGAATACAGCAATTAAAAAAAATATTTTAAATCACTTTAATACTATTTTCAGCAAATTAAAAAATTCTCATTAGATTATCAGTATCTTAAAATTGGTAAAACTTAATGCCTCTCAAACTCAATGATTCTTAAGAAAGCAATCGAAGATAAAGAATCGAAGCTAAGGAAAGAAATTTCTTCTATTAATCAAATAACTTCTCGACACCTTTCGTCATTCAATATGAGAGAAAGTCCATAAGAGGCAAATAAAGTAACGTACAAAAGAAAGACATTTCTGTATCTACTAAGTATAACAAAAAGAATAAAAATCAGTAACTAATCCTCTTTTTCGAATCGTTCATAAGCTTTTTATCAAGCATCGTTATCCATTATTGCATTATTAAATTCTCATGGATCGATACATGTCCGTAGTTTCTTATTAAACACGGAAAAAGAATGGAATCAAATCACCAGCAGAATAGCACCAATTTCTTTCTATGCAGTTCATGCAGCCTGAAGGTCTTCCACTAATATGAGTCTTCGAGCTTCTCATC
>BMAO01004117.1:0-18108 GCA_019973975.1 Trichonephila clavata
TCCATTCCAATCTGGAAGCGTCCAAGTATCTAGAAAAAGTAAGTGTCCTCTCAAAAACGCGTCAGAGTTGGAGTGCGGGGATTTGAACCCGGACATTTCGCATGCGAAGCGAACGCTCTAACCCTGAGCTACACCCCCGTCTTCGAGAGCTCTCCTTTTCTAGTGGTCTCCATTCCAATCTGGAAGCGTCCAAGTATCAAGAAAAAGTAAGTGTCCTCTCAAAAAACACGTCAGAAGTTGGAGGTGCGGGGATTTGAACCCGGACATTTCGCATGCGAAGCGAACGCTCTACCCTGAGCTACACCCCGTCTCGAGAGCTCTCCTTTTCTAGTGGTCTCCATTCCAATCTGGAAGCGTCCAAGTATCCAGAAAAAGTAAGTGTCCTCTCAAAAGAACGCGTCAAAGTTGGAAGTGCGGGGATTTGAACCCGGACATTTCGCATGCGAAGTGAACGCTCTACCCTGAGCTACACCCCGTCTCGAGAGCTCTCCTTTTCTAGTGGTCTCCATTCCAATCTGGAAGCGTCCAAGTATCTAGAAAAAGTAAGTGTCCTCTCAAAAAACGCGTCAGAGTTGGAAGGTGCGGGATTTGAACCCCGGACATTTCGCATGCGAAGCGAACGCTCTACCCTGAGCTACACCCCCGTCTCGAGAGCTCTCCTTTTCTAGTGGTCTCCATTCCAATCTGGAAGCGTCCAATTATCTAGAAAAAGTAAGTGTCCTCTCAAAAAACGCGTCAGAGTTGGAGGTGCGGGGATTTGAACCCCGGACATTTCGCATGCGAAGCGAACGCTCTACCCCTGAGCTACACCCCCGTCTCGAGAGCTCTCCTTTTCTAGTGGTCTCCATTCCAATCTGGAAGCGTCCAAGTATCTAGAAAAAGTAAGTGTCCTCTCAAAAAACGCGTCAGAGTTGGAGGTGCGGGATTTGAACCCCGACATTTCGCATGCGAAGCGAACGCTCTACCCTGAGCTACACCCCCGTCTCGAGAGCTCTCCTTTTCTAGTGGTCTCCATTCCAATCTGGAAGCGTCCAAGTATCTAGAAAAAGTAAGTGTCCTCTCAAAAACGCGTCAGAGTTGGAGTGCGGGGATTTGAACCCGGACATTTCGCATGCGAAGCGAACGCTCTACCCTGAGCTACACCCCCGTCTCGAGAGCTCTCCTTTTCTAGTGGTCTCCATTCCAATCTGGAAGCGTCCAAGTATCTAGAAAAAGTAAGTGTCCTCTCAAAAACGCGTCAGAGTTGGAGGTGCGGGGATTTGAACCCCGGACATTTCGCATGCGAAGCGAACGCTCTACCCCTGAGCTACACCCCCATCTCGAGAAGTGTCCTTTTCTAGTGGTCTCCATTCCAATCTGGAAGCGTCCAAGTATCTAGAAAAAGTAAGTGTCCTCTCAAAAAACGCGTCAGAGTTGGAGGTGCGGGGATTTGAACCCGGACATTTCGCATGCGAAGCGAACGATCTTTCCTGAACTACACCACCGTCTCGAGAGCTCTCCTTTTCTAGTGGTCTCCATTCCAATCTGGAAGCGTCCAATTATCTAGAAAAAGTAAGTGTCCTCTCAAAAAACGCGTCAGAGTTGGAGGTGCGGGGATTTGAACCCCGGACATTTCGCATGCGAAGCGAACGCTCTACCCCTGAGCTACACCCCCGTCTCGAGAGCTCTCCTTTTCTAGTGGTCTCCATTCCAATCTGGAAGCGTCCAAGTATCTAGAAAAAGTAAGTGTCCTCTCAAAAAACGCGTCAGAGTTGGAGGTGCGGGGATTTGAACCCGGACATTTCGCATGCGAAGCGAACGCTCTACCCTGAGCTACACCCCCGTCTCGAGAGCTCTCCTTTTCTAGTGGTCTCCATTCCAATCTGGAAGCGTCCAAGTATCTAGAAAAAGTAAGTGTCCTCTCAAAAAACGCGTCAGAGTTGGAGGTGCGGGGATTTGAACCCCGGACATTTCGCATGCGAAGCGAACGCTCTACCCTGAGCTACACCCCCGTCTCGAGAGCTCTCCTTTTCTAGTGGTCTCCATTCCAATCTGGAAGCGTCCAAGTATCTAGAAAAAGTAAGTGTCCTCTCAAAAAACGCGTCAGAGTTGGAGGTGCGGGGATTTGAACCCGGACATTTCGCATGCGAAGCGAACGCTCTACCCCTGAGCTACACCCCCGTCTCGAGAGCTCTCCTTTTCTAGTGGTCTCCATTCCAATCTGGAAGCGTCCAAGTATCTAGAAAAAGTAAGTGTCCTCTCAAAAAACGCGTCAGAGTTGGAGGTGCGGGGATTTGAACCCGGACATTTCGCATGCGAAGCGAACGCTCTACCCTGAGCTACACCCCCGTCTCGAGAGCTCTCCTTTTCTAGTGGTCTCCATTCCAATCTGGAAGCGTCCAAGTATCTAGAAAAAGTAAGTGTCCTCTCAAAAACGCGTCAGAGTTGGAGGTGCGGGGATTTGAACCCGGACATTTCGCATGCGAAGCGAACGCTCTACCCCTGAGCTACACCCCCGTCTCGAGAGCTCTCCTTTTCTAGTGGTCTCCATTCCAATCTGGAAGCGTCCAAGTATCTAGAAAAAGTAAGTGTCCTCTCAAAAAACGCGTCAGAATTGCCGTTGGAGGTGCGGGGATTTGAACCCCGGACATTTCGCATGCGAAGCGAACGCTCTACCCCTGAGCTACACCCCGTCTCGAGAGATCTCCTTTTCTAGTGGTCTCCATTCCAATCTGGAAGCGTCCAAGTATCTAGAAAAAGTAAGTGTCCTCTCAAAAAACGCGTCAGAGTTGGAGGTGCGGGGATTTGAACCCGGACATTTCGCATGCGAAGCGAACGCTCTACCCCTGAGCTACACCCCCGTCTCGAGAGCTCTCCTTTTCTAGTGGTCTCCATTCCAATCTGGAAGCGTCCAAGTATCTAGAAAAAGTAAGTGTCCTCTCAAAAAACGCGTCAGAGTTGGAGGTGCGGGGATTTGAACCCGGACATTTCGCATGCGAAGCGAACGCTCTACCCTGAGCTACACCCCGTCTCGAGAGATCTCCTTTTCTAGTGGTCTCCATTCCAATCTGGAAGCGTCCAAGTATCTAGAAAAAGTAAGTGTCCTCTCAAAAAACGCGTCAGAGTTGGAGGTGCGGGATTTGAACCCGGACATTTCGCATGCGAAGCGAACGCTCTACCCTGAGCTACACCCCCGTCTCGAGAGCTCTCCTTTTCTAGTGGTCTCCATTCCAATCTGGAAGCGTCCAAGTATCTAGAAAAAGTAAGTGTCCTCTCAAAAAACGCGTCAGAGTTGGAGGTGCGGGGATTTGAACCCGGACATTTCGCATGCGAAGCGAACGCTCTACCCCTGAGCTACACCCCCGTCTCGAGAGCTCTCCTTTTCTAGTGGTCTCCATTCCAATCTGGAAGCGTCCAAGTATCTAGAAAAAGTAAGTGTCCTCTCAAAAAACGCGTCAGAGTTGGAGGTGCGGGATTTGAACCCGGACATTTCGCATGCGAAGCGAACGCTCTACCCCTGAGCTACACCCCGTCTCGAGAGATCTCCTTTTCTAGTGGTCTCCATTCCAATCTGGAAGCGTCCAAGTATCTAGAAAAAGTAAGTGTCCTCTCAAAAAACGCGTCAGAGTTGGAGGTGCGGGGATTTGAACCCGGACATTTCGCATGCGAAGCGAACGCTCTACCCTGAGCTACACCCCCGTCTAGAGAGCCTTCCTTTTCTAGTGGTCTCCATTCCAATCTGGAAGCGTCCAAGTATCTAGAAAAAATAAGTGTCCTCTCAAAAAACGCGTCAGAGTTGCAGGTGCGGGGATTTGAACCCAGGACATTTCGCATGCGAAGCGAACGCTCTACCCCCATCTCAAGAGATCTCCTTTTCTAGTGGTCACCATTCCAATCTGGAAGCGTCCAAGTATCTAGAAAAAGTAAGTGTCCTCTCAAAAAACGCGTCAGAGTTGGAGGTGCGGGATTTGAACCCGGACATTTCGCATGCGAAGCGAACGCTCTACCCCTGAGCTACACCCCCGTCTCGAGAGCTCTCCTTTTCTAGTGGTCTCCATTCCAATCTGGAAGCGTCCAAGTATCTAGAAAAAGTAAGTGTCCTCTCAAAAAACGCGTCAGAGTTGGAGGTGCGGGATTTGAACCCGGACATTTCGCATGCGAAGCGAACGCTCTACCCCTGAGCTACACCCCCGTCTCGAGAGCTCTCCTTTTCTAGTGGTCTCCATTCCAATCTGGAAGCGTCCAAGTATCTAGAAAAAGTAAGTGTCCTCTCAAAAAACGCGTCAGAGTTGGAGGTGCGGGATTTGAACCCCGGACATTTCGCATGCGAAGCGAACGCTCTACCCTGAGCTACACCCCCGTCTCTAGAGCTCTCCTTTTCTAGTGGTCTCCATTCCAATCTGGAAGCGTCCAAGTATCTAGAAAAAGTAAGTGTCCTCTCAAAAAACGCGTCAGAGTTGGAAGTGCGGGGATTTGAACCCGGACATTTCGCATGCGAAGCGAACGCTCTACCCCTGAGCTACACCCCCGTCTCGAGAGCTCTCCTTTTCTAGTGGTCTCCATTCCAATCTGGAAGCGTCCAAGTATCTAGAAAAAGTAAGTGTCCTCTCAAAAAACGCGTCAGAGTTGGAGGTGCGGGGATTTGAACCCGGACATTTCGCATGCGAAGCGAACGCTCTACCCCTGAGCTACACCCCCGTCTCGAGAGCTCTCCTTTTCTAGTTGTCTCCATTCCAATCTGGAAGCGTCCAAGTATCTAGAAAAAGTAAGTGTCCTCTCAAAAAACGCGTCAGAGTTGGAGGTGCGGGGATTTGAACCCGGACATTTCGCATGCGAAGCGAACGCTCTACCCTGAGCTACACCCCCGTCTCGAGAGCTCTCCTTTTCTAGTGGTCTCCATTCCAATCTGGAAGCGTCCAAGTATCTAGAAAAAGTAAGTGTCCTCTCAAAAAACGCGTCAGAGTTGGAGGTGCGGGGATTTGAACCCCGGACATTTCGCATGCGAAGCGAACGCTCTACCCCTGAGCTACACCCCCGTCTCGAGAGCTCTCCTTTTCTAGTTGTCTCCATTCCAATCTGGAAGCGTCCAAGTATCTAGAAAAAGTAAGTGTCCTCTCAAAAAACGCGTCAGAGTTGGAGGTGCGGGGATTTGAACCCCGGACATTTCGCATGCGAAGCGAACGCTCTACCCCTGAGCTACACCCCCGTCTCGAGAGCTCTCCTTTTCTAGTGGTCTCCATTCCAATCTGGAAGCGTCCAAGTATCTAGAAAAAGTAAGTGTCCTCTCAAAAAACGCGTCAGAGTTGGAGGTGCGGGGATTTGAACCCCGGACATTTCGCATGCGAAGCGAACGCTCTACCCTGAGCTACACCCCCGTCTCGAGAGCTCTCCTTTTCTAGTGGTCTCCATTCCAATCTGGAAGCGTCCAAGTATCTAGAAAAAGTAAGTGTCCTCTCAAAAAACGCGTCAGAGTTGGAGGTGCGGGGATTTGAACCCGGACATTTCGCATGCGAAGCGAACGCTCTACCCTGAGCTACACCCCCGTCTCGAGAGCTCTCCTTTTCTAGTGGTCTCCATTCCAATCTGGAAGCGTCCAAGTATCTAGAAAAAGTAAGTGTCCTCTCAAAAAACGCGTCAGAGTTGGAGGTGCGGGGATTTGAACCCCGGACATTTCGCATGCGAAGCGAACGCTCTACCCTGAGCTACACCCCCGTCTCGAGAGCTTTCCTTTTCTAGTGGTCTCCATTCCAATCTGGAAGCGTCCAAGTATCTAGAAAAAGTAAGTGTCCTCTCAAAAAACGCGTCAGAGTTGGAGGTGCGGGATTTGAACCCCGGACATTTCGCATGCGAAGCGAACGCTCTACCCCGAGCTACACCCCCGTCTAGAGAGCCTTCCTTTTCTAGTGGTCTCCATTCCAATCTGGAAGCGTCCAAGTATCTAGAAAAAATAAGTGTCCTCTCAAAAAACGCGTCAGAGTTGGAAGTGCGGGATTTGAACCCCGACATTTCGCATGCGAAGCGAACGCTCTACCCCTGAGCTACACCCCCGTCTCGAGAGCTCTCCTTTTCTAGTGGTCTCCATTCCAATCTGGAAGCGTCCAAGTATCTAGAAAAAGTAAGTGTCCTCTCAAAAAACGCGTCAGAGTTGGAGTGCGGGATTTGAACCCGGACATTTCGCATGCGAAGCGAACGCTCTACCCCTGAGCTACACCCCCGTCTCGAGAGCTCTCCTTTTCTAGTGGTCTCCATTCCAATCTGGAAGCGTCCAAGTATCTAGAAAAAGTAAGTGTCCTCTCAAAAATGCGTCAGAGTTGGAGGTGCGGGATTTGAACCCGGACATTTCGCATGCGAAGCGAACGCTCTACCCTGAGCTACACCCCCGTCTCGAGAGCTCTCCTTTTCTAGTGGTCTCCATTCCAATCTGGAAGCGTCCAAGTATCTAGAAAAAGTAAGTGTCCTCTCAAAAAACGCGTCAGAGTTGGAGGTGCGGGGATTTGAACCCGGACATTTCGCATGCGAAGCGAACGCTCTACCCCTGAGCTACACCCCCGTCTCGAGAGCTCTCCTTTTCTAGTGGTCTCCATTCCAATCTGGAAGCGTCCAAGTATCTAGAAAAAGTAAGTGTCCTCTCAAAAAACGCGTCAGAGTTGGAGGTGCGGGGATTTGAACCCCGGACATTTCGCATGCGAAGCGAACGCTCTACCCCTGAGCTACACCCCCGTCTCGAGAGCTCTCCTTTTCTAGTGGTCTCCATTCCAATCTGGAAGCGTCCAAGTATCTAGAAAAAGTAAGTGTCCTCTCAAAAAACGCGTCAGAGTTGGAGGTGCGGGATTTGAACCCGGACATTTCGCATGCGAAGCGAACGCTCTACCCCTGAGCTACACCCCCGTCTCGAGAGCTCTCCTTTTCTAGTGGTCTCCATTCCAATCTGGAAGCGTCCAAGTATCTAGAAAAAGTAAGTGTCCTCTCAAAAAACGCGTCAGAGTTGGAGGTGCGGGATTTGAACCCGGACATTTCGCATGCGAAGCGAACGCTCTACCCTGAGCTACACCCCCGTCTCGAGAGCTCTCCTTTTCTAGTGGTCTCCATTCCAATCTGGAAGCGTCCAAGTATCTAGAAAAAGTAAGTGTCCTCTCAAAAAACGCGTCAGAGTTGGAGGTGCGGGGATTTGAACCCCGGACATTTCGCATGCGAAGCGAACGCTCTACCCCTGAGCTACACCCCCGTCTCGAGAGCTCTCCTTTTCTAGTGGTCTCCATTCCAATCTGGAAGCGTCCAAGTATCTAGAAAAAGTAAGTGTCCTCTCAAAAAACGCGTCAGAGTTGGAGGTGCGGGGATTTGAACCCCGGACATTTCGCATGCGAAGCGAACGCTCTACCCCTGAGCTACACCCCCGTCTCGAGAGCTCTCCTTTTCTAGTGGTCTCCATTCCAATCTGGAAGCGTCCAAGTATCTAGAAAAAGTAAGTGTCCTCTCAAAAAACGCGTCAGAGTTGGAGGTGCGGGGATTTGAACCCGGACATTTCGCATGCGAAGCGAACGCTCTACCCCTGAGCTACACCCCCGTCTCGAGAGCTCTCCTTTTCTAGTGGTCTCCATTCCAATCTGGAAGCGTCCAAGTATCTAGAAAAAGTAAGTGTCCTCTCAAAAAACGCGTCAGAGTTGGAGGTGCGGGGATTTGAACCCGGACATTTCGCATGCGAAGCGAACGCTCTACCCCTGAGCTACACCCCCGTCTCGAGAGCTCTCCTTTTCTAGTGGTCTCCATTCCAATCTGGAAGCGTCCAAGTATCTAGAAAAAGTAAGTGTCCTCTCAAAAAACGCGTCAGAGTTGGAGGTGCGGGGATTTGAACCCGGACATTTCGCATGCGAAGCGAACGCTCTACCCTGAGCTACACCCCCGTCTCGAGAGCTCTCCTTTTCTAGTGGTCTCCATTCCAATCTGGAAGCGTCCAAGTATCTAGAAAAAGTAAGTGTCCTCTCAAAAAACGCGTCAGAGTTGGAGGTGCGGGGATTTGAACCCCGGACATTTCGCATGCGAAGCGAACGCTCTACCCCTGAGCTACACCCCCGTCTCGAGAGCTCTCCTTTTCTAGTGGTCTCCATTCCAATCTGGAAGCGTCCAAGTATCTAGAAAAAGTAAGTGTCCTCTCAAAAAACGCGTCAGAGTTGGAGGTGCGGGGATTTGAACCCCGGACATTTCGCATGCGAAGCGAACGCTCTACCCCTGAGCTACACCCCCGTCTCGAGAGCTCTCCTTTTCTAGTGGTCTCCATTCCAATCTGGAAGCGTCCAAGTATCTAGAAAAAGTAAGTGTCCTCTCAAAAAACGCGTCAGAGTTGGAGGTGCGGGGATTTGAACCCCGGACATTTCGCATGCGAAGCGAACGCTCTACCCCTGAGCTACACCCCCGTCTCGAGAGCTCTCCTTTTCTAGTGGTCTCCATTCCAATCTGGAAGCGTCCAAGTATCTAGAAAAAGTAAGTGTCCTCTCAAAAAACGCGTCAGAGTTGGAGGTGCGGGGATTTGAACCCCGGACATTTCGCATGCGAAGCGAACGCTCTACCCCTGAGCTACACCCCCGTCTCGAGAGCTCTCCTTTTCTAGTGGTCTCCATTCCAATCTGGAAGCGTCCAAGTATCTAGAAAAAGTAAGTGTCCTCTCAAAAAACGCGTCAGAGTTGGAGGTGCGGGGATTTGAACCCCGGACATTTCGCATGCGAAGCGAACGCTCTACCCCTGAGCTACACCCCCGTCTCGAGAGCTCTCCTTTTCTAGTGGTCTCCATTCCAATCTGGAAGCGTCCAAGTATCTAGAAAAAGTAAGTGTCCTCTCAAAAAACGCGTCAGAGTTGGAGGTGCGGGGATTTGAACCCCGGACATTTCGCATGCGAAGCGAACGCTCTACCCCTGAGCTACACCCCCGTCTCGAGAGCTCTCCTTTTCTAGTGGTCTCCATTCCAATCTGGAAGCGTCCAAGTATCTAGAAAAAGTAAGTGTCCTCTCAAAAAACGCGTCAGAGTTGGAGGTGCGGGATTTGAACCCCGGACATTTCGCATGCGAAGCGAACGCTCTACCCCTGAGCTACACCCCCGTCTCGAGAGCTCTCCTTTTCTAGTGGTCTCCATTCCAATCTGGAAGCGTCCAAGTATCTAGAAAAAGTAAGTGTCCTCTCAAAAAACGCGTCAGAGTTGGAGGTGCGGGGATTTGAACCCCGGACATTTCGCATGCGAAGCGAACGCTCTACCCCTGAGCTACACCCCCGTCTCGAGAGCTCTCCTTTTCTAGTGGTCTCCATTCCAATCTGGAAGCGTCCAAGTATCTAGAAAAAGTAAGTGTCCTCTCAAAAAACGCGTCAGAGTTGGAGGTGCGGGGATTTGAACCCGGACATTTCGCATGCGAAGCGAACGCTCTACCCCTGAGCTACACCCCCGTCTCGAGAGCTCTCCTTTTCTAGTGGTCTCCATTCCAATCTGGAAGCGTCCAAGTATCTAGAAAAAGTAAGTGTCCTCTCAAAAAACGCGTCAGAGTTGGAGGTGCGGGGATTTGAACCCGGACATTTCGCATGCGAAGCGAACGCTCTACCCCTGAGCTACACCCCCGTCTCGAGAGCTCTCCTTTTCTAGTGGTCTCCATTCCAATCTGGAAGCGTCCAAGTATCTAGAAAAAGTAAGTGTCCTCTCAAAAAACGCGTCAGAGTTGGAGGTGCGGGATTTGAACCCGGACATTTCGCATGCGAAGCGAACGCTCTACCCCTGAGCTACACCCCCGTCTCGAGAGCTCTCCTTTTCTAGTGGTCTCCATTCCAATCTGGAAGCGTCCAAGTATCTAGAAAAAGTAAGTGTCCTCTCAAAAAACGCGTCAGAGTTGGAGGTGCGGGATTTGAACCCGGACATTTCGCATGCGAAGCGAACGCTCTACCCTGAGCTACACCCCCGTCTCGAGAGCTCTCCTTTTCTAGTGGTCTCCATTCCAATCTGGAAGCGTCCAAGTATCTAGAAAAAGTAAGTGTCCTCTCAAAAAACGCGTCAGAGTTGGAGGTGCGGGGATTTGAACCCGGACATTTCGCATGCGAAGCGAACGCTCTACCCCTGAGCTACACCCCCGTCTCGAGAGCTCTCCTTTTCTAGTGGTCTCCATTCCAATCTGGAAGCGTCCAAGTATCTAGAAAAAGTAAGTGTCCTCTCAAAAAACGCGTCAGAGTTGGAGGTGCGGGATTTGAACCCCGGACATTTCGCATGCGAAGCGAACGCTCTACCCCTGAGCTACACCCCCGTCTCGAGAGCTCTCCTTTTCTAGTGGTCTCCATTCCAATCTGGAAGCGTCCAAGTATCTAGAAAAAGTAAGTGTCCTCTCAAAAAACGCGTCAGAGTTGGAGGTGCGGGGATTTGAACCCGGACATTTCGCATGCGAAGCGAACGCTCTACCCCTGAGCTACACCCCCGTCTCGAGAGCTCTCCTTTTCTAGTGGTCTCCATTCCAATCTGGAAGCGTCCAAGTATCTAGAAAAAGTAAGTGTCCTCTCAAAAAACGCGTCAGAGTTGGAGGTGCGGGGATTTGAACCCCGGACATTTCGCATGCGAAGCGAACGCTCTACCCTGAACTACACCCCCGTCTCGAGAGCTCTCCTTTTCTAGTGGTCTCCATTCCAATCTGGAAGCGTCCAAGTATCTAGAAAAAGTAAGTGTCCTCTCAAAAAACGCGTCAGAGTTGGAGGTGCGGGGATTTGAACCCCGGACATTTCGCATGCGAAGCGAACGCTCTACCCCTGAGCTACACCCCCGTCTCGAGAGCTCTCCTTTTCTAGTGGTCTCCATTCCAATCTGGAAGCGTCCAAGTATCTAGAAAAAGTAAGTGTCCTCTCAAAAAACGCGTCAGAGTTGGAGGTGCGGGATTTGAACCCGGACATTTCGCATGCGAAGCGAACGCTCTACCCCTGAGCTACACCCCCGTCTCGAGAGCTCTCCTTTTCTAGTGGTCTCCATTCCAATCTGGAAGCGTCCAAGTATCTAGAAAAAGTAAGTGTCCTCTCAAAAAACGCGTCAGAGTTGGAGGTGCGGGGATTTGAACCCCGGACATTTCGCATGCGAAGCGAACGCTCTACCCCTGAGCTACACCCCCGTCTCGAGAGCTCTCCTTTTCTAGTGGTCTCCATTCCAATCTGGAAGCGTCCAAGTATCTAGAAAAAGTAAGTGTCCTCTCAAAAAACGCGTCAGAGTTGCAGCTGTAGGATTTGAACCCCGGACATTTCGCATGCGAAGCGAACGCTCTACCCCTGAGCTACACCCCCGTCTCGAGAGCTCTCCTTTTCTAGTGGTCTCCATTCCAATCTGGAAGCGTCCAAGTATCTAGAAAAAGTAAGTGTCCTCTCAAAAAACGCGTCAGAGTTGGAGGTGCGGGGATTTGAACCCCGGACATTTCGCATGCGAAGCGAACGCTCTACCCCTGAGCTACACCCCCGTCTCGAGAGCTCTCCTTTTCTAGTGGTCTCCATTCCAATCTGGAAGCGTCCAAGTATCTAGAAAAAGTAAGTGTCCTCTCAAAAAACGCGTCAGAGTTGGAGGTGCGGGGATTTGAACCCCGGACATTTCGCATGCGAAGCGAACGCTCTACCCTGAGCTACACCCCCGTCTCGAGAGCTTTCCTTTTCTAGTGGTCTCCATTCCAATCTGGAAGCGTCCAAGTATCTAGAAAAAGTAAGTGTCCTCTCAAAAAACGCGTCAGAGTTGGAGGTGCGGGATTTGAACCCCGGACATTTCGCATGCGAAGCGAACGCTCTACCCCTGAGCTACACCCCGTCTCAAGAGATCTCCTTTTCTAGTGGTCACCATTCCAATCTGGAAGCGTCCAAGTATCTAGAAAAAGTAAGTGTCCTCTCAAAAAACGCGTCAGAGTTGGAGGTGCGGGGATTTGAACCCCGGACATTTCGCATGCGAAGCGAACGCTCTACCCCTGAGCTACACCCCCGTCTCGAGAGCTCTCCTTTTCTAGTGGTCTCCATTCCAATCTGGAAGCGTCCAAGTATCTAGAAAAAGTAAGTGTCCTCTCAAAAAACGCGTCAGAGTTGCAGGTGCGGGATTTGAACCCCGGACATTTCGCATGCGAAGCGAACGCTCTACCCCTGAGCTACACCCCCGTCTCGAGAGCTCTCCTTTTCTAGTGGTCTCCATTCCAATCTGGAAGCGTCCAAGTATCTAGAAAAAGTAAGTGTCCTCTCAAAAAAACGCGTCAGAGTTGGAAGTGCGGGGATTTGAACCCCGGACATTTCGCATGCGAAGCGAACGCTCTACCCTGAGCTACACCCCCGTCTCGAGAGCTCTCCTTTTCTAGTGGTCTCCATTCCAATCTGGAAGCGTCCAAGTATCTAGAAAAAGTAAGTGTCCTCTCAAAAAACGCGTCAGAGTTGCAGCTGTAGGATTTGAACGCCGGACATTTCGCATGCGAAGCGAACGCTCTACACCTGAGCTACACCCCCGTCTCAAGAGCTCTCCTTTTCTAGTGGTCTCCATTCCAATCTGGAAGCGTCCAAGTATCTAGAAAAAGTAAGTGTCCTCTCAAAAAACGCGTCAGAGTTGGAGGTGCGGGGATTTGAACCCGGACATTTCGCATGCGAAGCGAACGCTCTACCCCTGAGCTACACCCCCGTCTCGAGAGCTCTCCTTTTCTAGTGGTCTCCATTCCAATCTGGAAGCGTCCAAGTATCTAGAAAAAGTAAGTGTCCTCTCAAAAAACGCGTCAGAGTTGGAGGTGCGGGGATTTGAACCCGGACATTTCGCATGCGAAGCGAACGCTCTACCCTGAGCTACACCCCCGTCTCGAAAGCTTCCTTTTCTAGTGGTCTCCATTCCAATCTGGAAGCGTCCAAGTATCTAGAAAAAGTAAGTGTCCTCTCAAAAAACGCGTCAGAGTTGGAGGTGCGGGGATTTGAACCCCGGACATTTCGCATGCGAAGCGAACGCTCTACCCCTGAGCTACACCCCCGTCTCGAGAGCTCTCCTTTTCTAGTGGTCTCCATTCCAATCTGGAAGCGTCCAAGTATCTAGAAAAAGTAAGTGTCCTCTCAAAAAACGCGTCAGAGTTGGAGTGCGGGGATTTGAACCCCGGACATTTCGCATGCGAAGCGAACGCTCTACCCTGAGCTACACCCCCGTCTCGAGAGCTCTCCTTTTCTAGTGGTCTCCATTCCAATCTGGAAGCGTCCAAGTATCTAGAAAAAGTAAGTGTCCTCTCAAAAAACGCGTCAGAGTTTCAGTTGGAGGTGCGGGGATTTGAACCCCGGACATTTCGCATGCGAAGCGAACGCTCTACCCCTGAGCTACACCCCCGTCTCGAGAGCTCTCCTTTTCTAGTGGTCTCCATTCCAATCTGGAAGCGTCCAAGTATCTAGAAAAAGTAAGTGTCCTCTCAAAAAACGCGTCAGAGTTGGAGGTGCGGGGATTTGAACCCCGACATTTCGCATGCGAAGCGAACGCTCTACCCCTGAGCTACACCCCCGTCTCGAGAGCTCTCTTTTCTAGTGTCTCCATTCCAATCTGGAAGCGTCCAAGTATCTAGAAAAAGTAAGTGTCCTCTCAAAAAACGCGTCAGAGTTGGAGGTGCGGGGATTTGAACCCCGGACATTTCGCATGCGAAGCGAACGCTCTACCCCTGAGCTACACCCCCGTCTCGAGAGCTCTCCTTTTCTAGTGGTCTCCATTCCAATCTGGAAGCGTCCAAGTATCTAGAAAAAGTAAGTGTCCTCTCAAAAAACGCGTCAGAGTTGGAGGTGCGGGATTTGAACCCCGACATTTCGCATGCGAAGCGAACGCTCTACCCCTGAGCTACACCCCCGTCTCGAGAGCTCTCCTTTTCTAGTGGTCTCCATTCCAATCTGGAAGCGTCCAAGTATCTAGAAAAAGTAAGTGTCCTCTCAAAAAACGCGTCAGAGTTGGAGGTGCGGGGATTTGAACCCCGGACATTTCGCATGCGAAGCGAACGCTCTACCCTGAGCTACACCCCCGTCTCGAGAGCTCTCCTTTTCTAGTGGTCTCCATTCCAATCTGGAAGCGTCCAAGTATCTAGAAAAAGTAAGTGTCCTCTCAAAAAACGCGTCAGAGTTGGAGTGCGGGATTTGAACCCCGGACATTTCGCATGCGAAGCGAACGCTCTACCCTGAGCTACACCCCCGTCTCTAGAGCTCTCCTTTTCTAGTGGTCTCCATTCCAATCTGGAAGCGTCCAAGTATCTAGAAAAAGTAAGTGTCCTCTCAAAAAACGCGTCAGAGTTGGAAGTGCGGGGATTTGAACCCCGGACATTTCGCATGCGAAGCGAACGCTCTACCCCTGAGCTACACCCCCGTCTCGAGAGCTCTCCTTTTCTAGTGGTCTCCATTCCAATCTGGAAGCGTCCAAGTATCTAGAAAAAGTAAGTGTCCTCTCAAAAAACGCGTCAGAGTTGGAGGTGCGGGGATTTGAACCCGGACATTTCGCATGCGAAGCGAACGCTCTACCCCTGAGCTACACCCCCGTCTCGAGAGCTCTCCTTTTCTAGTGGTCTCCATTCCAATCTGGAAGCGTCCAAGTATCTAGAAAAAGTAAGTGTCCTCTCAAAAAACGCGTCAGAGTTGCAGTGCGGGGATTTGAACCCGGACATTTCGCATGCGAAGCGAACGCTCTACCCCTGAGCTACACCCCCGTCTCGAGAGCTCTCCTTTTCTAGTGGTCTCCATTCCAATCTGGAAGCGTCCAAGTATCTAGAAAAAGTAAGTGTCCTCTCAAAAAACGCGTCAGAGTTGGAGGTGCGGGATTTGAACCCGGACATTTCGCATGCGAAGCGAACGCTCTACCCCTGAGCTACACCCCCGTCTCGAGAGCTCTCCTTTTCTAGTGGTCTCCATTCCAATCTGGAAGCGTCCAAGTATCTAGAAAAAGTAAGTGTCCTCTCAAAAAACGCGTCAGAGTTTCAGTTGGAGGTGCGGGGATTTGAACCCGGACATTTCGCATGCGAAGCGAACGCTCTACCCTGAGCTACACCCCCGTCTCGAGAGCTCTCCTTTTCTAGTGGTCTCCATTCCAATCTGGAAGCGTCCAAGTATCTAGAAAAAGTAAGTGTCCTATCAAAAACGCGTCAGAGTTGGAGGTGCGGTGATTTGAACCCCAGACATTTCGCATGCGAAGCGAACGCTCTACCCCTGAGCTACACCCCCTCTCCAGAGCTCTCCTTTTCTAGTGGTCTCCATTCCAATCTGGAAGCGTCCAAGTATCTAGAAAAAGTAAGTGTCCTCTCAAAAAACGCGTCAGAGTTGGAGGTGCGGGGATTTGAACCCGGACATTTCGCATGCGAAGCGAACGCTCTACCCCTGAGCTACACCCCCGTCTCTAGAGCTCTCCTTTTCTAGTTGTCTCCATTCCAATCTGGAAGCGTCCAAGTATCTAGAAAAAGTAAGTGTCCTCTCAAAAAACGCGTCAGAGTTGCAGTTGGAGGTGCGGGGATTTGAACCCGGACATTTCGCATGCGAAGCGAACGCTCTACCCCTGAGCTACACCCCCGTCTCGAGAGCTCTCCTTTTCTAGTGGTCTCCATTCCAATCTGGAAGCGTCCAAGTATCTAGAAAAAGTAAGTGTCCTCTCAAAAAACGCGTCAGAGTTGGAGGTGCGGGATTTGAACCCCGGACATTTCGCATGCGAAGCGAACGCTCTACCCCTGAGCTACACCCCCGTCTCGAGAGATCTCCCTTTCTAGTGGTCTCCATTCCAATCTGGAAGCGTCCAAGTATCTAGAAAAAGTAAGTGTCCTCTCAAAAAAACGCGTCAGAGTTGGAGGTGCGGGGATTTGAACCCCGGACATTTCGCATGCGAAGCGAACGCTCTACCCTGAGCTACACTCCCGTCTCGAGAGCATTCCTTTTCTAGTGTCTCCATTCCAATCTGGAAGCGTCCAAGTATCTAGAAAAAGTAAGTGTCCTCTCAAAAAACGCGTCAGAGTTGCAGTTGGAGGATTTGAACCCCGGACATTTCGCATGCGAAGCGAACGCTCTACCCCTGAGCTACACCCCCGTCTCGAGAGCTCTCCTTTTCTAGTGGTCTCCATTCCAATCTGGAAGCGTCCAAGTATCTAGAAAAAGTAAGTGTCCTCTCAAAAAACGCGTCAGAGTTGGAGTGCGGGATTTGAACCCCGGACATTTCGCATGCGAAGCGAACGCTCTACCCCTGAGCTACACCCCCGTCTCGAGAGCTCTCCTTTTCTAGTGGTCTCCATTCCAATCTGGAAGCGTCCAATTATCTAGAAAAAGTAAGTGTCCTCTCAAAAAACGCGTCAGAGTTGGAGTGCGGGGATTTGAACCCGGACATTTCGCATGCGAAGCGAACGCTCTACCCTGAGCTACACCCCGTCTCAAGAGCTCTCCTTTTCTAGTGGTCTCCATTCCAATCTGGAAGCGTCCAAGTATCTAGAAAAAGTAAGTGTCCTCTCAAAAAACGCGTCAGAGTTTCAGTTGGAGTGCGGGATTTGAACCCCGGACATTTCGCATGCGAAGCGAACGCTCTACCCCTGAGCTACACCCCCGTCTCGAGAGCTCTCCCTTTCTAGTGGTCTCCATTCCAATCTGGAAGCGTCCAATTATCTAGAAAAAGTAAGTGTCCTCTCCAAAAACGCGTCAGAGTTGGAGGTGCGGAGATTTGAACCCCAGACATTTCGCATGCGAAGCGAACGCTCTACCCCTGAGCTACACCCCCGTCTCTAGAGCTCTCCTTTTCTAGTGGTCTCCATTCCAATCTGGAAGCGTCCAAGTATCTAGAAAAAGTAAGTGTCCTCTCAAAAAACGCGTCAGAAGTTCGTGAGGTGCGGGATTTGAACCCGGACATTTCGCATGCGAAGCGAACGCTCTACCCTGAGCTACACCCCCGTCTCGAGAGCTTCCTTTTCTAGTGGTCTCCATTCCAATCTGGAAGCGTCCAATATCTAGAAAAAGTAAGTGTCCTCTCAAAAACGCGTCAGAGTTGGAGTGCGGGATTTGAACCCGGACATTTCGCATGCGAAGCGAACGCTCTACCCCTGAGCTACACCCCCGTCTCTAGAGCTCTCCTTTTCTAGTGGTCTCCATTCCAATCTGGAAGCGTCCAAGTATCTAGAAAAAGTAAGTGTCCTCTCAAAAAACGCGTCAGAGTTGCAGTTGGCGGGGATTTGAAACTCGGACATTTCGCATGCGAAGCGAACTCTCTACCCCTGAGCTACACCCCCGTCTCGAGAGCTCTCCTTTTCTAGTGGTCTCCATTCCAATCTGGAAGCGTCCAAGTTATCTAGAAAAAGTAACGTTCCTCTCTAAAAAAACGCGTCAGAGTTGGAGTGCGGGGATTTGAACCCCGGACATTTCGCATGCGAAGCGAACGCTCTACCCCTGAGCTACACCCCGTCTCGAGAGCTCTCCTTTTCTAGTGTCTCCATTCCAATCTGGAAGCGTCCAAGTATCTAAAAATAAGTGTCCTCTCAAAAAACGCGTCAGAGTTGGAGTGCGGGATTTGAACCCCGGACATTTCGCATGCGAAGCAACGCTCTACCCCTGAGCTACACCCCCGTCTCGAGAGCTCTCCTTTTCTAGTGTCTCCATTCAATCTGGAAGCGTCCAAGTATCTAGAAAAAGTAAGTGTCCTCTCAAAAACGCGTCAGAGTTGGAGTGCGGGATTTGAACCCCAGACATTTCGCATGCGAAGCAACGCTCTACCCCTGAGCTACACCCCCTCTAGAGTCTCCTTTTCTAGAGTCTCCATTCCAATCTGGAAGCGTCCAAGTATCTAGAAAAAAGTAAGTGTCCTCTCAAAAAACGCGTCAGAGTTGGAGGTGCGGGATTTGAACCCCGGACATTTCGCATGCGAAGCGAACGCTCTACCCTGAGCTACACCCCCCTCTAGAGCTCCTTTTCTAGTTTCTCCATTCCAATCTGGAAGCGTCCAAGTATCTAGAAAAAGTAAGTGTCCTCTCAAAAAACGCGTCAGATTTCAGTTGGAGTGGGGATTTGAACCCCAGACATTTCGCATGCGAAGCGAACTCTCTACCCCTGAGCTACACCCCCGTCTCGAGAGCTCTCCCTTTCTATTGGTCTCCATTCCAATCTGGAAGCGTCCAAGTATCTAAAAAAGTAAGTGTCCTCTAAAAAACG